>PVJH01000440.1:100832-241005 GCA_004026705.1 Nesogale talazaci | reverse complement strand
GGGAAGGAAGGGTAATACAGGGAGCTGATAATGGGGCCCTGGAGGGAGGGAGAATGTTTTGAGAGTGATGATGGCAATGGGTGTGTAAAAGTGGCCTGAATACAACTGATGTTGTTAGGGATTGTGATAGGAGTTGTAGGGCCCCCCCCAATAAAATGATTAATTTTAAAAAAGGGGGGGGAGGGGAAAAGGGAGGGCTTTTTTTTTAAAGGAGCTTGTATCAAGGGCTCAAGTGGAAAATATTGGGAAATGTATGTGGAAATATGTGTGCAAATGTGCTTGATACAAATGATGTACTGAATGTTGTGGTAGCTGTAAGAGCCCCCAATAAAATTTAAAAAATTAAAAAAAAAAGACAAAAATGGGCTGGCAAGGTGACTGCAGCAAGGGGTTGGAAATAGCAGCACCTGTGAAGATGGTGCAATACCAGGCAGTGCTTCCTCCTGCTGTGTTCCTGCAGACAGAAAGATGGGCTTCACTCTCAAGGATCAGCCTCCACAGAAGTTTCTTGTTTGGCCTCTGGGACTTTTGCACTTGATCTTGGTGAGCAGTCCTGTCAGGTGTGGTCCAGGAGGATCTCTCACCTCACCTAGAGACTGCCTCAGGTTACATGGCCCTCTGGAAAGAGAGTCTCGGTGGTTCTTGTTCATTGTGACTTGTGCCTGTCCAACATGTCTGCTACAGTGCATGAATATGTAGAAGCTTCACCATCACACAGAGCAGCCTTTCCCTGGGAAATGCCTTTACGACATGGGATTGATTTGAGAGGCTGAAAAAGACAGTGCTGATCTTCGCAGACCCAGCTTGACCGTGGGCCTTGGGAATGATTTTCATTGCTCCAGTCCCATGGGATTCTGGAGAGGAGATGGGCATGCTCTTCTGTGGTTGATTTTTTTTTTTTTTTTGGTGAGTGTTGTTGGGTGCTGTTAAGTATGTTCTGACTCATCGTGACCCTGTGTACAACAGAGCGAAATGCTGCCTGGTCCTTCATCTTCCACAATGGTGGTGATATTTGAGCCCATTGGGGCCGCCACTATGTCGAACTGTCTCTTCCGGGGTTCTCCTCTATCCCCTGTCCCTCTACTTTGCCAAGCATGATGTCCTGCTCCAGGGACAAACATCTCTGACAGGTTCAAAGCAATTTGAGATGAAATCTCTCTATCTTTCCTTTTAGGAACATTTTAGCTGTATTTTGTTCAAGACAATACCTGATAATATTGAAGGTATTAGAAAAGGGAACAAAAAAGAGAACAAATTTCATTGTTGTTTTTGGTTCCTTTTTTTCTTAACTGGCTCTGGTGATACAGTGACTAATGGTCTTGACTGCTAACCAAAAGGTCAACAGTTTGATCTCATTAACTACTCCATGGGAGAAAAATATGTAAACCTCATTATATCAAAATTAAACCACTATAGTCATGGAAACCCTGTGGGAAAGTTGCTCTTTGCCCTACAGGTCTGTTTGAATTAGAATAGAGTTGTCTACAATAGGTTTATTTGAGATAAACAGACACAATAGTTGGATAATGTGCAGTCATGTACCCATGTCAATTTCATGATTGGGCAGTCTAGAGGTGGAGTCTAACTTGTCAATCTGGAGATAGCCAATGAGTAGCCACTGAGGTCTCTGTGTGGGCATCACTTTCTCCTGAGGTTTCTGGGGAAATCTCATGGTATTTCCCAATTGGAGAAGAGAAATTTGACTCTCAGTCTCTTGGAGTTAGTCTACTGACAAGACAAGATGGCAGTGTCTGAGGAACTGGAGGAGCCAGAAGAGAAGCCACATGGCCTTACCCTGATGAAACCAGACCTCTGAAGCTAGAAAAGCCATGTGTAGACCCCTTCCCATGCTGGGATGCTTTGACTGCACATGCTTTGTGAGTCAGAAGAAGACTTTATTGACTGGTATAAGACATATAGGCTAATGTTGGATTTATGACATTGGACTAAACTGGGTTGGGATATTTTCTCAATGTTGCATTCCTCTTATATCTAAAACTTTCCCTTATATCCATATGTGTGTCTATGAATTTGTTTCTCTAGTCTACCCAGACTAACACAGATAGTCCAAAATAATCAACACCATTGATTATTTTCAGCAGGTTACAAATTTTCCATGTTGTGCAAAATGTCCAGATCTTTCTGTCACCTTTAACAGGAACTCATGTCATTTTGTAGAAACTAAACTCAAACACTAAACTCATTTCACTGGCTTGATTGTGACTCACAAAGAGCTCATAGGAAAAGGAAGAACTGCCTTTTGGGGTTTCTGCACTGGTGGTGTAGAGATTATACATAGGGCTGCTAACAGCAAGGTGTTCAGTTTGAAACCTCCAGTTGCTCTAGGGGAGAAAGACTAAGCTTTCTACTCCCTCAAATAGTTTCTATTTTGTAATCTTTCAATTCAGTGTTTTCCAAAGTGGGTGTGACATCAACCACTGGATGGTGCAAGAAATCTCCATTGAGGGATGGGTATGGTGGTGATGGAGGAGCGGGGTGGGCACTGGAAAAGCAGGTAAGTATACTTTAACCTGAAATGTAGTTTAGTATAGCTCCAATACTCATGTTTGTAATTTCCATAAGGGATACTGAGTAGTTTTTTTTTCCCCTGAAAAGGGGCTGTCAAGCCAAAAGGCTTAGTAACTTATGCTCTAAGTGTAATGCATTATGGTCTACTGTTGATTTGGGCGTGCAATTTAAAAAATACCCATAAGTCTGTTTTTCTATATTGAAAAAAAATGGATCAGAAGAAACTCATTAGTAGATTGAGAGGTAAGTCCCAGGATACTGATAAAACGTCGAGTAAAAATTGATACTGATCAAGAGCTCTTAATGAGTTATCTTCAAGGAGAATGACTCTCTCATGTGCGTGTGTGTGTTTGATTGCTTTATCTTTTCAAACGGAGAAAAAAAAGTTCCTTGAGTCCAATTTTATCAGGGCTAATCTCATTTTATTTTAAATAACAACAGAGGACACTTCAATAAAATGGGTTTCAACTTATAGAACACAAGATAAAACTCCCCTATAGGGTTTCTGGGGCTCTGAATCACTAAGGAGCAGATAATCTCTTCGTTCTCCCATAGAGATGCTGGTGGATTTGAACTCCTGATCTTATAGTCATTAACTCAATAAACAATCCACTACACCACTGGGGCTTCCTGGTATCTGGACTTTTTCAACTAGTGGACTGTCTTGAGAAGTCTTCTACTGGGAGATTCCTATATGAGCTGAGAAGTACCCATCTTTTGGCAGTGAAATTCCAAGAAATGATGACAAGCTCCAGTTGGATTTGACCATCTTTCCACCAATATTTTGTGTAGTTGCCAAACTGAATCAGCGCATCAAATTTACTGAATCCACTTAATTGGCTTTCATCCTTTCAAGGACCAGGGTCATTTTGGAAGGGGAAGCAGATGTAACTAGATTTTTCAGATTGTAGATGTACACCTACAATAACACCATCAGACAGTCTAATTTGAGTCAGTTTGGCAAAAGGAGAGGCAGCTGGAAAATAAGCTTACTTTTTGTTTTTCAGCTTCATCCTTGCATTTCAAAATGTGCACACTAAAGAAGTGAGATGGTCTGTGTGCACAATTGCTGTATTGAGGATGTTTCCAATGCTTACATTTTCCAGACATGCATTGCCATCCACGGCAATAAAGAGCCATCCATGAATTGTCCTCAGTTTGTGGTGGTCACGACAGGAACCAGAAGAGTATCCCAAATAGAACGGCCCCACTGTTGAGTGTGTGGTACAGTGGCAAGACAGAGTCAAGGGAAGCAGGCCTGGGTCAATATTTTAATGTGAAGAGCTCTGGAAAGCAATCATCTTGTGAACAAGAACCGTGTGAAAAGTGAAACTGTTCTAGCCACTCTTAACAGTCACTTAAAAACAGCGAATTTGGAAAAATGGAAAGTAGTTATGGTGGCTGTGAAGAAGAAAGCTATAACCTGTAAGTTATAGTTTACGAAAATGACAGGTAAGCAAGGAGAGATCATTTGGGAGTCCCCACCTATGGGAACCCTGAGCCCATAGTGCTCAGCTGCTTACCAAAGGTGAGGAGTCTGAAACCACTTGACACTCCTCTGGAGAAAAGGAAGATAGGGTGATCTGTACCTATAAATAGTGCAGCAAAAGTAATGCTATGGGGATTGTGGTATTTCCCCTAAATCGTCACAACTAGACCCATAAATAGCATCATGATAAAGGGAGAAAAGGTTGAAGTTGTCAAGGATTTTGCCTTCCTTGGATCCATAATCAATACTCATGGATGCAGTGGTCAAGAGTTCAAAAGACATATTGCCTTAGCTAAATCCGCTGTGCAAGACATCTTTACAAATTCCTGAAGGAATTCTGATTGTCAACTTTTATCTCTGGGCCAGTTCTTGGCACCCCATCTGAACTATTTGGGGTCTGCGTGCAAGGGGGACCACACTGAAAGGATAAAGGTATAAAAAGGGGGGGGTGGCATTAGACTGCTCCTTCCCCGACTGCAAGAATCAGTGGAGTCATTTAGGATTTGTGCCTTTCAGACACAAATACTTAAGACCAAAAGGGTGTGTGTATTGCTAGCTAAGTGGGACCCAGCATAAGGAACCCTGAAATAAGAGGACTGAACTGATGGATTGTATCATGCCCTTCCTCTGCTCTGTGTCATGATCCCTGATAGACTTGTGGCTACTTGTATGTTCCTCCTCATCCTCCTTCTTCCTCTCTCTCTCTCTTCCTGTTTATCTACACAAGATACGCTGGATCACAACCCTATGGAGACAGTGGCAGGAGTTGGGGGACACAGGAGGGGAGGAGGTGGAGCGAGGAAAGTGGTTAGCCAATGAAGGTGGGTACAGGGGAAATAGTAGATGAGGAGAAGGATGCAACTTTTCTAGCCTTGTGTGGTCGACAGAATTGAATGTGAGAGGACTTTTTGAGAGGTGAATGGTGTGCAAACATGATAGTGCGACATGAGAAAAGAAAAAAGAAAATGAGGAAAGAAGAAGAAATATATATGTAAAATATAAATATATAATTAAATACAGGTATATTTGTGTGTATATGTATATGAATGCAAATGAAACAAGGAAGCAGATGGACTTTGGGCCTCTATTGAAATCTCACCTCAGTACAAGAACAATTTGCCCTGACAATGGGACATTGTATGATACCTTTCTGACATGATCACTGAAGAGATAAGCAAAGCAGTGAAGAAGGGTGATGGTACCCAGCTATTTAAAGATATAGTGTCTGGAGCCCTAAAGGTCTGTAGTCAAACAAGCGGCCATATATCAGGGAAGCCACAAAGCCCACATGGAAGAAGCCACACCAACCTGTGTGGTCACAATGTGTTGATGGAAAAAGGTATCAGATGTGCAAAATCAAGCGACCAAATGGATGTGAAGGGGTGGAGATGTACTGGAGACTAAAAATCCACCTGTAGTATCATTGAGCAGTTAATGGGAGAAAGATTAGACATTGTGATTCAGTATAGCGTTATAACCTCAGAAACTCCAAGGGGGAAGTTCTGCTCTGTCCAAAAGGTTGCTGAGAGTGGTATGAACTCAGTGGCAGTATTGTTTTTCTAAAAAGTTATGTGTTATGAGTTTGAATCAATTTAATGACTCTCATTTATTGCAGGTTGTTTTGGGGAGGATAGATGCATAGTGGGTAGGTAAGTAAGTAAGTCAGTAAAATGAATTGGTAAAGTAAGTTAGTGAAGCATTTCAAAGAGTTCTGGTGTGTGGGTAGGTCAAATAGGTGGATAGGATAAAATAAGATAAAGTCATGAATGGGATGTAGTGCAGAGTGGAGACCCAAAGCCATCTGTAAGCAACTGGACATCCCCTTACAGAAGGATCAAGAGAGGAGATGAGGCAGTCAGAGTGTAGTATAGCATGATAAGACATACAACTCTCCTCTAGCTCTTTAATGCTTCTCTCCCCACCCCACCCCAACTATCATGACCCCAATGTACACTGGTAAAGTTAAGAGCTGGAAACACAGGGACTCAAGGACAGATAAACTCTCCTCAGGACCAATAATGAAAGTAGCGATACCAGGAGAGTAAGGGAAAGCTAGGTAGGGCATGGTGGGGGCTGGGGGAAGGGAGAATGGATCACAGTGATCTACATATAACCCTCTCCCTGGGGGATGGACAACAGAAAAGTGGGTGAAAGTAGACATCGGACAGTGTAAGTCATGAAAAATAATAATAGTTTATATATTATCAAGGGTTGGTGATTGGAGAGTATAGGAGGGAGGGGAAAAGTGAGGAGCTGATACAAAGGATTCAAATAGAAAGGAAATGTTTTAAGGTACAGCTCAGGGAGAGCAACATGTCTGATCAGAGGACAAGGGAAAAAATGAGGGGGGAGGAAGAGAGAGTGGAATACATCATGGCCCAACAAGGTTTGAGGAAGATACTCCTGTTCAGAGAAAGCAATGCACAGAGAGGATCATATAGCCGGCCCCACTATGAGACATGATATCCCTCACTGACCTATAGCCCTGTGGGGGACAACACTGGAGGCACAGTATGGGAATCATACCAAATCTGACCCCACCACACGGAGACAAAACGCTAAGGGTGTGCAACAGAACAGCAAGGGGGAAAGAGCAAGGAAGTCCCTAAGGAATACTAAAAATAGACTTTGGGGCAAGGCACCACATCCTCATTAGATTAGACCTGAAAACACTCCTAAAGATCAACAAACAGACCTTGAACTATTTACAGGTTTTTCTTTTCTTTTTTTTGTCGTGTGTTGTTGTTTTTTTTTTCTTTTGTTGCTTTGTTTTGCTCTGTCTTGTTTTTTGTGCATATAATTCTCTTTGCAGGTGTGTCTAGATAAGATAGGCAGGATAAACAATATGGAGAATAAAACAAGGGGACCTACTGTTTCAGTTCCAGGGAGACATGGGAGAGGGGGAAGGAGGGAAAGAAAGTAAGTGTTAACAAACCCACAGACTTGGGAACAACAGATGATCCAAATCTATGCTGAGGAGGGTGTAGGAGACCTGGTAGTACTTGATGAAGGGCAATACAACCAAGAGGAATTACTAAAGCCCAAATGAAGATTGAGCATGATAGTGGGACAAGAGGAAACTAAAAGAAAATAGAGAAAGGGACTTGGAGCAAAGGATATTTTTAGAGGTCTAAATATGGATATGTACATTTGTAAATATATTTATATATGATTATGGGTAAATAGATATCTTTGCATATGTTTATAAGTTTAGTATTAAGGGAGCAGATATACATTGAGCATGCACTCAGTACTCCCTCAATGCAGGAACACTTTTTTCTATTAAACTGTCATTCCATGATGCTCACCTTCCTGACACAATCACTGAATACAAAAAGGGTGCATAAGCAAATGGGATGAAGAAAGTTGATGGTGCCTGACTATCAAAAGATATGGCAAAAAAAAAATGATATAGCATCTGGGGTCTTAAAGGTTTGAAGATAAACAAGTGGCCCTCTAGTTGAGAAGCAACAAAGCCCACACAGAAGAAGAGCACCAGCCTGTGTGAGCAAGATGTGGCAATGGGATCAGGCATTAGACATCAAAGAACAGAAAATCATGTCATTATGAATGAGAGGGAGTGCAGAGTGGGGGCTCACAGCCCATCTGTAGGCCACTGGACATCCCTTTACCAAAGGGTTGAGGAGAGGAGATGAGCCAGTCAGGGTGCAGTATGGCAACAATGAAACATACAACTTTCTTCTAGTTTTTTAATACTTTCTCCCCCACTATCATGATCCCAATTCTTCCCTACAAATATAGATAGACCAGAGGATATACACTGGTACAGCTAAGAACACGAAACACAGGGAATCCAGGACAAATAACTCCCTCAGGACCAATAATGAGAGTAGTGATATGAGGAGGGGAAGGGGAAGGTGTGGGGTAGAAAGGGAGAACTGATCACGAGGATCTACATATAACCCCCTCCCTGGGGGATAGATAACATAAAGATAGGTGAAGGGAGACATCAGACAGTGTAAGATATGACAAAATAAGTTATACCTTATCAAGAGTTTGTGAGGAAGGAGAAGTGGGGAGAGAAGAGAAAAATGAGGAGCTTATATCAAGGGCTCAACTAAAAGGCATATGTTTTGAGAACAATGATGGCAACAAATGTACACATGTGCTTGACACAATGGATGGGTGGATTGTGATGAGTTGTACAGCCCCCAATAAAGTGATTTAAAAGGTAAATAAGTAAAACTTCCATCCTGAAAAAGAGTAAAACAAATGGAATAGGATAGGGTAGAGTCGGGTAGGATAAGATAGATATAGATAGATAGATAGATAGATAGATAGATAGATAGATAGATAGATAGATAGATAGAGATAGATTCCCTTACTTCTGTAGACACTTATAAATATACTTTCAAGTTGTGTTGATAATTTACACAAGGAATAGTCTTAACACCGAAAATAGGGTTATTGTTTGAAGACATTTCCTAACTTGGCCAAGAGCAATAAAGTATAATTACAGTATACATACTTGAAATGAAACGCTAAAGCGGGAGCATTTAAATTGGCAAAGCTATTATGTTGGACTTGTGCGATTAATCTTCGAGAGGGATGGCAAACAGATTTTTAATGAGTTTTAAATGTGGGACCAAGATTGATGGATAATCCCCCCTCCGCGCAGAGCTGAGGGTGGCAGAGCATCTCAGGAAAGGCCGCCTGGGGAGGAGGCAGCCTCTGCATGGTTGACGTCGCTGTCCTTTCCTGAGTTCTTTACTCTGGTGTGGTGTCTCTGGTGAGGATGGACGTTCCGAAACAGATTGGGATTGTAGCAGCTCATTTCTTTGGTGGCAGCTGTAATTATTTAAGCAAAACGTTATGTAATGTAGAAGCCCGTGATTTTCCAAGACTACGGTAATAGAATTAATTTCCCCTTTGTATTTTTAACTATCTAATTAATTTATTTGTTTGCTTCTTCTCCGTCTTTGACATCCGTTCTATCATCGCACATGCAAGTGTTCTCTCATGTACTTCAGGCATGCTTTGGGGAGAGACCGGGCCCTGACAAAGAACATCAGATTTGGTAAAACAGAGGGCCAGTGAAAAAGGAGAGATGGGCTGCCACATTGACTGCAGGAACAAGCTCAAGCAGAGCATTCATTGTGAGGATGGTGGTGGACTGGGCAGCATTATTCCCCTGTTGGTACACAGGGACATGAAGAGTTGGAACCTACTGAGTGGCACCTAGCAGCAGCCACAGTAGACTTGTTGTCCTAGGATTCTTGATGACACACAAGACATAGCTCCAAGAATGAAAGTCCTTTACCCGGGAAGCATCAACTCCAAGATGGCAACTTTGCTCAGAAAGCACAATTGCCATAGACACTGCTCTCCTGGCTCCGTTGTGTGTTGGATAGCCATGACTCAGAGCTGCCTGGTACCTCACAACACCGGCAATAACGGCCTGTACACATTCTGAAGGTGGAAAATTAATGAGATTTCTCCCATCTGTACATCTCTAGTATCCTAACACAAATAAGTAGGTGGGTAGCTATTTCAAACAGAGAGAACACAGTGTGGATCAGTAGACAGGCAAGTGTTAGGCACCTAAGTAAGGAGGGTCATAGAGAGATAGACTGACAGAGCTGACATATATAGACAGATGATAGGCAAGTGGGTGGATGGGTGGGTGGATGAATAGAAGGCAGATAGGTAGCTAAGAATGTACACATCTAACTTCTTTCTCTCTGACTCCCAGTTGAGAAGGGTAACGACACAACCAGGTTGTGTGGAGAGCCAGGCTCTGGATGCAAGGAGGGTTATGTCTGAGACTCAGCCTTGCGGGAGGGCCAATACACAGTGAATGCTGTGCAAACAGACAGCTCCTCTTCTCCCAGGAGGGGTGGCTGCTCCTTGCATTCCGTATGAGCCCACTGCAGGTAGGCATGAAAACCTAGGCTTTACATGGGAGCTGGGCCCTCTCTGATCCTCACCGGTCTGCTGTCAGCAGAAGTGATGCTCTCCGGTCAGTAAGAGGAAGACCCCCAGTGGCCCAGCAGTTCTGAACTTGGCTGGCTGCCCACCCAGAGGTCAGTGATGGGAGCTGCTCCTTGGGCGACAGATATGGCACCAATGACAGCCCTTGAGAACCCTATGAAGCAATTCAACTCTATCCTGGAATGGGGAACAATTGGACAGCAGTGGCTTTGTTTTTTGTTTGTAATGGCATGAGTGGGCAAACCTCCCAGAAGTATATTTAGATGTCATTGGAAGATAGTGAGGGGAGAGTGTGCGTGCCCGCTGAGATGGCCAGCTCTCAGTGACCATCCGTTGGGTCCCCAAAGACTCTGTGGTCTTGGCCATCCACCTGGACTGCTGGTCACACCTGACCTATATTTCCTGCATGGCATTTGACTGGCTCCGTGGGTGTTCAGAACACCGCACTCAATGCAATCTGGGTGCCAAGTAACAAGTGCCCAATGAGAGTGAGGCAGCAGTGTTAAAACCTCTTTATGGCTGAGTACATTTTAAGGCTTTAACAGAGATCGTGGACAGCACCTCTTTATGCCAATCTATAATTATTTCTCAAAAAATCATTACCTCCATCTGGGGTGAAGGCACTGGACCTTTGGTTTGTTGTCCATGTTGGCGCTTGACTCTTGCCTTCCATTGGCTTTGCCTTTCCTCATCCAAGAGGAGTGTTGGCTGAGCTGCTGCCAACATGTGTCCCAGTGTTTGAAGGCCATTGGTTTTTCTGCTACTGATTTTTCTGCTACTCAGTTGGGTAGAGGTTTCCTGGCGGTGTCACGGGTTCACCAAGGGACAGCTGACCACAAAGTCAATAGTTCACAGGACGGTAAAGATTTATGGTCTCGGAAACCCTAAAGAGCAGTTCTGCCCTGCCTGAGGATCTCTGTGAGTTGGCCGAGACAGGATGGCTGTGGGTGTCACTTATGAGAGCTAGAATTGATTTCAGACAAATCAGACCAACCACATTAACAGGACCAGTGCATTCTACAGTGAATTCAAGTGGCCTTCCTATGGTCTCTGTAGCCGTAGTCCACCCAAGAAAACTTCAATAAGAGGCTTCTTGAGGCTGCACTGGACAGAAAAGTCCTACTTCTCACAGCTGGGAAGTTCACAAGGCATCCCTAACCCTTAGAGCAGTGGTGCTGAACCTTCCGAATGCCGCGGCCCCTTAATATAGTTCCTCATGTTGTGGTGACACCCACCCCCCCCCCCAGCCATAAAATTATTTTTGTTCCTATTTCATAACTGTAATTTGGCTACTATTATGAATCAGATAACCCCTATGAACAGGTCGTTTCATGACCCCCATAGGGTCACGATCCACAAAGGTTGAGAACCTTTGCTGAAGGGGGCTTTTCATAGCTCCCGTTTGCACTGCTATTTAGTCTCAGGTGCTCCTAAAAGGATGCTGCAAACCTCTCCTAGTCTGCAATACCAGAGCCCCCTAAGCAAAGCTCGAGACGTTGGTTCTGTTGGTGCCATCGCGTCAGTGCTGACTCTGAGCAACCAGGGAGCAGACCAGGGAACACAGAGCTAGCTGCCTGATGCTGTGCCACCCTCAAGAGTATTCTCGCGTCCAGTCTGTAGTGTGGCTCCATCTCGATGTGGTCCTTCCTCTCTTTCCACTTCCCCTCTACGTTACCAAGCATGATCTCCTTCTCCAAGGACTGATCCCTCCTGACAGCATGCCCAGAGTAAATGAGACAAAGAGTCACCATCCCTGCTTCTACGGATCCTTCTGACTCACCAACAGAGATGTTTGCTCTGTGATGCTGAAAACGGGAGAACTCAAATCTAGGTATCAGCAGCACCACAATCTCCTGGAAGGCTCTAAGGTAAAGTGAGCAGATTTTAAGCAGGACACCATTGACCTGGGGGGGGGGGGGAGCGGTTCTGGATTAAAAATGTGGTCTATATGGAGCAACAAAAATTTTCATAGAACGCAAAAATAGTATTGTAGTATATATTTTTTAATTTTAAAATGTCGCAGGATGTTGTTAAATTGTTAAAAAGCGGGACATCTGGTCACCTTACTCTAAGGGGCTTTCTTCCCTGTGGTGGTTAGATTTTTTTTATCTCATTAATCATTTATTGGCAGCTCGTGCAACTCTTACCACAATCTATGCATCCATCCATTGTGTCAAGCACATTTGTATATTTCTTGCTATCAGTTTCAAAACATGTGCTTTTCTACTTGAGGCCATACTTCCAGCTTCTCATTTTTTTCCTCCCCCCTCATGAATCCTTGATAATTTATAAATTATTATTATTTGTTCATGTCTTATACTGACTGATGTCTCCCTTCACCCACTTTTCTGTTAACCATTCTGTTAACCATTCTGTTAACCATTGGAGGGAGTTAGAGATCAATATTGCAATTAGTTCCCTCTTTCTCACCCTACCTTCCCCTTCTCCTCTTTGTCTATAAGACTCCTCTCAGTATTGGTCCTGAGGGGTGTATCCAAGATTTTCTGTGTTTTCAGCTCTTATCTGTACCCATGAACATGCTCTGGTCTAGCCAGATTTGCAAGGTAAAATTGGGGTCATGATAGTGGGGAGAGGGGAGGAAACATTAAAGAACTAAAGGAAAGTTGTATATTTCATCGGTACTGTATTATATCCTGACTGGCTTATCTCTCCACTACAGCCCTCTATAAGAGAATGTCCAGTTGCCTATAGATTTATAGATGGGCTTTGGGTCTCCACTCCTCACTCCACCTCATTCACAATGATATGATTTTTGTTCTGGGCCTTTGATGCCTGATACATGATTCTATCAACACCTCATGATCACACAGAATGGTGTGCTTCATCCATGTAGGTTTTGTTGCTTCCTTGCCAGGTGGGCATTTGTTTGACTTCACTACAAGCCTTTAAGACCTCAGACACTGTATCTTCTTCTAGCCAGGAACCATCAACGTTCTTCACCACAGTTGCTTACGTACCCACTTTGTCTTCAGTGATTGTGTTTGGAAGGTGAGCATCATGGAATGCCAAGTAAATAGAGCAAAGTGTTCTTGCATTAAGGAAGTACTTGAGTTGCGGCCCAGTGCCCATCTGCTACCACAATATTAAACTTCTAAATATATGTACATATTTTATGTCCACTTAACAGGACCTGTTTGGAGGTAGGAGTGGAGTCTGATCTGTCAATCAGATCATAGCCTGATACTGCCTCCTTGGACACCTTTCTATAACAGAGATGATAGGCACCTCTCTTGCTCATCCCCTTTCTCACTTCTTGCTTGCTTAGGTTGTGTGTCTGGGTCTGAGCTTGGCAGACCATCGGAGCTATGGCCCTGCTGAGTTCCTGCAGACCTTAGCTCCGTCTGACTCTCCACCCACTGGCCTGTGATCTCCAAGTGTTCCTTTACCTCCTGCTTCCGCCGTGGGCAGCTGCATGAGTCTGAAGTAGGCTCTGGCTAGCATCAGACCTGCAGAATTGAGCAGGACTTGGTTCAGCAGCTTTTTTGATGTAGAATTATTTCTTGATACACTTCTTTTATTATACATCTTTGAGTGCCATTGTTTAGTTTCTCTAGATAACTCAGACTAACACACTCTCTTCCCTCATTAAAAGTAATCCCAGTCAAGCCTACAAACTCACACACACACACACACACACACACACACACACACACTTTCTCCGCCTCAATCTTTCTTTTGTATGTCATTTTATCTTTTCCAAAGAAGACCTCCTCACAAGGCCACCTTCCCTCTGTGGTTTGTCTCTCTGTCTCTTCCTTTCTACAGGCACAGTAAATTAGGATATACCTTTCATGACCTCTGCAAAGATTCCCTTTCCACCTAAGGCTACTTTTCCAGGTACCTCGGGTTAGAACTACCACATAGAGGTCCAAGATCACTGGCCAGGTCTGTAGGGTGACTTGTCAAAATGTTGGGTGGGCATGATTTTTGGGAAAAGTTTCACTTCATTCCAGTTCTAAGCATGAATTTTGCAATAGAAGAAGGGATCATTCCATAGACTTCGTGGAGGTATCCCCTCTAGACTTTGTATCACGACACTGCTGATGGATTGGTGGGTGATAAAAAAATGTTCTGATGTGAAGTCATTTATTCCCAGGAACCTGAAGAGCTATAATAAAGTAGATCAAAAGCCTATGTAACATCCTAAAGCATGATACAGAAATACAATACTGACTGCATGAATTCAGATAAGCACAAGCATCTCCTTCTATGTGGAAAGTGAAAAGGTATTATTGTCCTTAGCCTTGTCAGAACTCATGGTCATTGTGTCAGTGTCAACTCACGGCAACAGGACAGGCTAGAACTGCCCCCATGAGTTTCTGCAACTCTACCTTCTCTACTTAGCTTGGAAGTGTTTTTTTTTTAAACAGCTTTAAATTTCTTTCTGAAAGCCTTTGGGACTCGAGGTATTTGAAAAAGAGAGGTGTCATCTTTCCCTGACAGGAAGAGAAAAGCTTTGTCTGGAAGCATCTGCAAAGATATTTCATATCTTGAATTCAGGCCACCTTTACACTTTGTCATATTGTGTGATTCTTCTCTTCTTGATTTAAAAATGGGCAGACCTTTATCTTTCAGTCTGTTGCACTTAATAAAACAAAGCAATGCCTACCGATGGAGTGCTACCCAGTCAAATACACTTCAGAGGGGAGTTAACAAGTAAAAACACCACGTTGCTCGGAGGGATGAGAATTACATGAAAACCCAGGATTCCAGTCTCCTTGCTTAGAAGGTAGAAAGCCCTTTGTCATTTGCATCATCGCCGTGTGGAATAGTTTCCAAGTTTTCTTAATCCTGTGTAAACAGTGTGCAGTGCTATAAAAATATCAATAAAAAACAGCTGTAATAACCACTGTTCCATGCCAGGCCCTCTCTGAAGCACTTGTCTTGTACAGCTTCACTTTCATTTCAAGATTTCTTTCCTCATATTGACACTTCTCAGTAGTGACAGACTCATGATGGCTAATCCATAAGTGAATGGTATTGATTGAGCAGTGAAGAGGCTATCTCTGAACATCCAATGGGGAGATGAGCCAAGGATCCCCGTGCACTTCCCATTATGCACACAGGTTCGTAATCCCAGAGCAACTCTTACAAACTGAGGTTGCTGAAACCTAGCCATGTCTAAATGTATATAGCATCCTTTATCCTTCCCGCTATGCAAACCTCACAGCTGAGCACTTAGAAGACCTGACAAAATAAGATCAATAAGACCCCAGAGTTAGAAGAAATTTTGTTGGACAATGTCAAACTTGGTCTTTGGAGCAGGTAGTCTAAGAAACTTGAATATGTTTATGTGTTTTGTCGGTCCTCCTGGAGGAAGTTGGAACATTTAAAGTGTCGCAGGTGGACCTGGTTGTTCTAGGGTGCAACTCTGAACAGATTGTCCCCCAGCTACCAGTCTGAGAAGCCATGCGCTGGAGAGGCAGGACATGCTTGAGCCTCCTGGATTCCATCCAAGCCTCTCAACTGTGTCTTCTCAGAGATGATGGCACTGAGGGGCAGAGTGGTCAGTTCAGAAGTTTGCCTATAAGCCCCGCAGCCATGATGCTTGTGGGAAAATGCACTGCAGAGCCATTTGCACCAGTTCTACTTTGCCGGGTTGCAGTTCTTCCAGGCTTCTCCAAGCAACTGGGCATCACACTTCACTCTCACCCCCTCAGGTATGTTTAAGTGCCAGAATCCACCCCTCTGGTTGGCTTAGGGAGTCACTGTCATGGAAGTTACCCTGCAGGCTTCCTGTGCTAACTCCTCTAGTCTTTCCTTCTCGATCCATGGTTGCGTGCGTGAGCATTGAAGTAAGAAAATCTTCAAGACTTTTCCAATGGACATATGGCAGAATACTGCACCTAATGGAGGAATCAAAAGTTGAAGGACTAAATAAGATGTTGGTGTTCAACAGTAACCAAATGTCCATATGTTTTGGGATCTTATCATGCATGGACTCATTCAATCTCGAGAGCTCCATTAGACCCACACTCTCATGATAACAAATCTTGCCCATCTAGTAAATTGAATGTTGGAACGGGACAGAAGCCCAGGGGTCAGACTCAGGTTCCTATGCAGGCAGCCACTGCACTTTTTCACCCTTTGTCAGCTGCCATGGTTAACAGTGTGATCCCAAACCAATCCCCTGCCATTGAGTTGACTCCGACTCGTAGCAATTCTATCAACCACAATTGAACTGTTCCAGAGGGCTTCTCAGACTGTACGTCTTGAAGGGAGTAGATAGCCTCAACTTTCTAGTGAGCTGGACCTTCCAAGCTTGTAGTTAGCAGTGGAATGCTTAACCCACTGTGCCATCAGCCCTCCTTAACTGCCTAAGGCACCAAAGAAATGAGTTATAATCAGAGGAGACAATGGGCTCCAGTAGGCAGCACAAATGGAAGAATGTGGAAACCGCCCATTGTGGAGGCACCCCAAGAGCTAAAGGGCCATGTTGTTGGGCCTCGACCCCATGCTGAATCTGGCAACAATCTGTCCAGGTGGATACATACCACAGTGTCTTCTGCATGTACATGGGTGGTCAGAAAGACTTGCATTTGGGGAATACATGCCAGCGTACAGGCGAGGTTGTCTTGTATTATTAATTCCAATTCATAATGGTCCAAGAGCATAGAGTAAACCTGTTTGGTGTCTTAGGCCATAATATTTATAGGAACAGATGGATGGATATGTTAGTCCAGGTAGACTAGAGAAACAAATTCATAAACACGTATATATATAAGAGCTTTATATAAAGGGTAATTGTACACTAAGGAAACATTAACCCTGTCCAGTCCAAGGTCATAAGTCTAATATAAGCCCATATGTCTGACACCAATCTATAAGTCCTCTTCAGACTCTTGAAATACATTCAATGATGCCAAATACAGAATGATCAAAAGTCAGTGGATAGAAAATCTTTGGATCCAGTGGTGCTGCAAGCATCTCAGCACTGCTAGGAGTCTCCACGTGGCTTCTCTCAGTCCAGGTATCTGGCTACATCAAAGTAGGTCCATGTGGCTTCTTCTCAGGGATGTCTCAGAGGGAGCCAGTGTTGTCATTTGAGTCCCTCTGGCAGCAAGTATTATCAGTAGAAAGTTTCCACGGATGTGAACTGATATATAGTGTCTGTGCCTCCAAGAAGGACGTACCAGATTTTCCAGAATTCTCAGGAGGCCATGCCCACACAGAGGTCTCCTTGACTATCTCCAGAATGACAGGCTAGACTCCGCCCCTACATTCTTAATCCTCAAATTGACACTACATTAGGTAACTACCACAATGGGTCTTTTCTCCTGTGCAGCTACTAGCTAGTTCCATCCGCCAACCTTGGGTCACTAAGTGCTAATTGTTGCACTTCTAAGGATCTTCTACTTCTCCATTCTATCTACCTATCTCTGCCTGCCTTTCTGTCTGTGAACATCTATGTCTATCTGTGAAGGAACCCTGGTGGTGAGGTAGTTATTTGTTGGGTCTCTAACCATAAGATCAGTGGTTTAAGAACATCAGCCACTCTTCAGGGAGAAAAATGGGCTTGGTTTTGATGAGAGTGCAAATTTAATTGTGGACCTTTTTGGATAAATGCAATTTAAAGTAAGCCTTTTAAATGACAGGAAATTGAGATGCCCCAGCTAGGTGTCAGGTTACATAACTACCTTGGACATCTCAACAATATATAACGTATAACTTTTGTGAGTCCATGTCTAAGAAGGGATTACTCTGTTCTGAGGGACAGCATAAGGATGGGTAGAAATTCTGCTAGAATCTAAGACCCCTGTCTATGCCTAGCTTGAGACCTTCATTCTGTGCCATGCTTTATCTTGATTATCTATAGACAATCCATAGACCTGGAGGCTGTTCCTACAATTCTTTTCCTAAGCCAGGCACCCCAATACCTGCTTGGTTTTCTAGGCAGCAGGCACACTGCCACTGTGCTGCAATCATCTAAAATCAGGGTGGAATCTACACTTACTCCAGGCTGCAGGGAGGAAAACAGAGCCCAAAGCTTTGCTTCTTGAGCCCAAATCACAAGTAACAGAACCCATTAACATATATTGACCTACTGAATGCACTGGATTATAAATAGGTGACAGGTGTAGAGGTGTGTTGGCCTTCTTATAGATGCTGTAAATGCGAGGAGTGTTGCATAATCAGGGATCAAAAACCTCACTGCCTTTAATTATACTCAGATAATAGCCTTCATGCCCATGGTGTGTGAAAAGTTTCCTCTCTATCCCCTCCTGCCTCGAAACAGACTAAATATATAAATGAATTCCCACTGCCAGTGAAGATTTCTACTGACAGAAGCTCATCTCATCAGGAATCTTACATTATGTCTCACAGGCAAGGGGTCTGAGACAGCATCCCGGGTTTGGATGGAAAGCAAAATGCTGAACTCTTATTACAGATGATGCTTTAATTCTGAGCAGAACAAACCTTTCTTGATAAGCATTCATTACAATTTTTCTGTTTTCTTAATATAGATTTATTGGGAGCGCTTACAACATTTAATCAAGCATATTTGTACACATGTTGCCACATTCATCTACATTATCTACTTGAACCCCTCCAGCATAAGCTCCTCTTCCCCTCTTTCCTCTAGTTCTTTATTTTTCTAATTCCAACTCCCCATATTTCCCCTTCCCCTTCTCTTCCCCCACTTAAAAGGACATCTTTTCTCCTGCTCTCAGTTTTTTCCCCAAGAAGCATGATCTATTCTTGAGTGACAAAATGATTGACTTTAAAAACCGCACTTGCAAATCTGAAAGGGGTAAGACGGAGGAAGGAGAGAATGATTCCCCATGGAACTTTCCAAGCTGTCTGTGCAAAGAGACTTTTAAGATCACCTCTTGCCACTTCAATCTCAGAAAGTATATTGGGCTGGGACAAATTGTTGTCACTGACACTAGGAACACTTTGAACTCAAAGCATGCACTGTGCAATGAACTGTACTGACAGAAATAAATCAGAAGTGGGCCCAGAGAAGGCAGTGGGAGCCCTGTATAGTGCTGGCCCAAACACACACAGAGAGAGAGAGAGAGAGAGAGATCTTTGCATCCTGTCGAGTTAGTAAACAAACAAACAAAGGCCCACGCACATTGAATTAATTCCACCTCCTAGTGACCCTTACGGACAGAGTGGACTTGCTGTCTAGGGTCTTTTGGAGACGCAGACGGTCACATCTTTCTCATCTCTCTTTAGTAGCCAGAGGTCTTTCCCCTTCCATGCCCAGGTCTTTAGAATCAGCAGCAAGTTTTTGAAAGTCCACATATTGTTCTTACAGAAAGAGCGTGCAGAAGGTTGTGAACTTGGCCGATTCAATCAGAAAAATGAATGTATGACTGTGGTATGTGGGGCGCCCATGCCTTCAAGGTTCTTTTTTGTCACGAATGATTGTCCTGAGCTTCCTGACCTCCTGGATGTAATCTTGTTTCGAATCCCATGCGACTGACAATAAAAAGCAATGCTGGAAGCTCCGGTGATTGGAGCATTGGGAGACAATTGGAAATAAATCATGATAGAAATGAGATGACTACACATTCTTACAGTGTTCTTGCTTCCAGTGGAGCTTCTCAAAACACCGGGTGACTTACAGTGCTGTTGCTGCTGCTACTTCTGCTGCTAGTGGTATTCTTCTGAGTCTTAGAGATCACCTTCTTACTCTCTTCCTCCTCCTCATCTCAAATCCAGTGGCCCACACTGGTGGTGTTTTGTTTGTGGAGTACCTGTTTGTATTAGAAGTCAAGATGAAACACAAGTCACTGTGTTCATAGTGACCCTATAGGACCAAGAAATTTCCCCCCTGTGGGATTATGTCCTGACCTGCGTGAGCCCTCATTAAAGAACACTTGATGACATTCTCCAATGCTCGATTGATTCACTGAGAACATTCATTGCAAACATCACACATCAAACAATTTGAAGTTTGAGGGGTTAATTAAAGTGTAATATAGCAAACAAGTATAATGGTATGTAATCATAAAGTTTCATTTAGCAAGCATGTTAAAGTTAAAAGTTCCAGTCCATTATGGTCAATACCCTCATCAGTGTACTCACCCTGGGCAGCAGGTGGAGAGAGGAGGAGTTGATGTCTCTGGGATCCTCGCTCTCTGACTTGACCAACTCTGGGGACCAGGTTTTACACACCACAGTAAGCAAAGTTTGGAAAGGCCTATGATGTTCAGTTGCCTTGGCTGCTGCTTTTCAGTCTGATGCATTTGGTGGTCATGTGTTAAGTGTTCTCTGGTGGGAATGCAGAATCTCTTGACTTGTACAGGAAGGTTGTGTATGTACATTTGATGGTCAACAGGAACACGCAATCTCTTGACTTGTACGGTGAGGTTATTTATATACATTTGGTGATCATACATTGAATCATCTGGCGAGCAAGCATAATCTCTTGTCAGCATCTTGCAAGGCAGTTTTCACAAAATGGAGTTTCTTGTGCTCTCATCAGTTTCCCATGCTATAAAGGAGCAGAAAGCCTCGTCTTCCTCCCTCTGAGCAGCAGGTGGGTTCCAACTGGTGACCTTGGGGTTAGTAGCCCACAGGGGAACTCAGGAAGTCAGAAGCTGTTTAAAGGGAGAGGAGCCATGGAGGAGGCCACAGGATTTAAAGTCAGGCAGACCTAGGGTGGAAGAACAGCTCTCTTTACCACTTACGAGCTGTTTGGTCTTGGGTTTCCAAGAGGGTAAAATGGGGGTGCTGCTTTTCAGAGTGGTTGAAGACCCAGGTCGTCTCAGTTCCATCTGCACAGTGCCTGAAACCCAACAAGAAAGCATCACTTCTGTTAATATCCTGGAAGAATTTCCTGTAGAAATGGCTGGCATCACCCTCAAGTTGTCCAGGAGCACATTTGTGTATTAGAATGCATTTTAAACATCAGAATTTCAAAGAAATAATTGTGTATCATATGTGTTTCAACTGCCAGAATTCTCTCAAGGTTAATTTAAATGCATTCTTTTGAAAGGCATTTTGGTTTTATATCTGATACCTGTTTGTAGTCTGTTGAGTTGCAGAGCAGAATGCGGGAGTTCATGCAACAGGCTTTGTCAAATATTCCCATGGTCTCAGAACCTTGGGCTAATCCCAGGGTGCCTCCGCTTCTGTGATTTGCCTTTCTCTCACAAATCAGACACTGCTAGACAATGGTATTCATGGCTAAAACCCAAAATAAGCCCTCTGGTTTTAATAAAGAGAAGACGCAACTCTATAAAAACTCTGTAGTGTATATAATATGGGTCAGTGTTTCCTGAGGCACACACACATATGAGGGGCTTCACAGAGTTCATAGACAAACAAATTTAGAGCATAATGGAACGTTTTAGCCACTTTTGGAAGCTCCCCTCAGGTGTGCATGATGTGTATACTTTTGGACTACTAACATCAAGGTCAACAGTTAGAAACCACCAGATAGTTGGAAGGAGGAAAAGGAAGCTTTTTGTTCCCATAGAGAGTTACAATCCTAGAAACCAGCTGGGGCAGTTCTAACCCACCCAATAATGACCCAGTGAGTCAGAATTGACTCAAAGGTGATGACTTTTCTTGTTTTGGATATACATGTTACTCACATTCTCACTAAAATGAAATGAACTAAAATATTTCTTTTTTTGAAAAATGTTTAAATTTGGATTCTGTAAAGGTGATTTAAGGTGGTATTTTTGTTGTTGTTATATTTTTTAAAAGAGAAAATTCTAAAATTTCATCCTTTTTTCCCCATAGCAACTCAATTTCTCCTGGTGGAGCGTGAAATGCATTTCTGTTTACCAACACATTCTCTTCATTAATTCAGAGACTTGCAGTAAAACGGTATCAGCCATAATCGTTGAGAGACTAAGATAAAAAGAAGCAAATATTGAATTTCATTTGCTCTTTTTATGGATGTTCCACAGCCTGGCTTTTCATCCTGTTTCCGTCTGCCTTGGATATTTTGCCCAGAGGGATGTCATAATTCTTCTCCAAGCAAACACATAGCATCATTAAAATACGCTAACCCATTGGTTTTAAAGTTTCTTGTGGAAGCATGTTTTGCGTATTTCCACTCATGTTCAGGTTCTTCTTTGTCTCCGCCCCAGTAAGCTGATGGGGTCAAGAACAGAGGAAAGTCAACTCTGGGATTCCCAGCTCGCCCCTTACTTAGGTTGATTTGGGCCAAAGTAGCAAAGGAGAATGTTAAGTAGGTGTAGGAACCATTGCATTTATCATGTTAATGAAAGAAGGTGTGATTGTTCAATCTGAATAAGCCGTCCCTGGTTTCCTATCTCAAACTTGGAAGAGGCATAGTAAAAGACTTAGGGAAATGCACTCATCTTCTATTTTCAAGATTCGAAATAAAGGTATATGAAAGAATATTGAAAATACCTTCTGCAAGACATAATGTGCATTTCTGAGATGATTTCAGCATAATCATCCATAGCATGGTTGCAAGGGAAATCTTTTGAGGAGTAAAACACGTGTATAGGTGTGTGTGAGTGTTGAGATGCTACATAGCTGCTAATTTTTAATCATAAGGTTCTCCTCTGTCAAGATTAGCCCTAATGTGTCTGCCTGACTCTGCCTCATGGAACAAAATAGCTCCATGACACACCATGATAGAGCAAGTCAGTGTGAAATGAGCCACTTAGATTGTAAGTATGAATCACAAAGAAAGGAGACTTAGATATGATAACTGAAGGCTAGGAAGCCCCTAGGGGAAAAGCATACCCGGACATGAACCCATCATTACCAAGACCAGATCAAATGACCCCCAAGAGACAGAAAGGGGAGTCAGAATTTCTTTAATTGGAGAGAAACAGAACCTTTGCCTGAGAAAATTGTGAAAATTGTGAAATCAGCTATAGTGTAAGGGACCTCAATGTTCCAATGGGGAAACACTTGGTTGGCAGTTGGGACCCAACCAGCATCTCCATGGAGCTCTGCTGCCCTAAAATGAGAGCCTAGGAGACCATTTGAGGCAGTTCTCCTGTGTCCTGTGACATGGCAACGAATTGGAATCACCTGGACAAAACACAACAGCAGCAATGTATCATGTTGATGGGAGTGTAAGACCCCATCGCACTTATGAACTAAAGGCAGGGAGGGAGTTTTTTTCTTTTGAAGACCCTTCAACTAAATTATAACCACTTGTTTAATGGGTAGAAATCAATATTATACAATTAATAGGAAAAATGCATGGAGTTTTATGCAGACGCACCCAAAGAAAGCTTATTTAGATACAATATGAAGAGAAACATTACAAAATTAAACCCCTAGCAAAAAAAGTGAATGGTGTCAAAAACCACATGTATCTGTTGGAGTGGTCCATCATGCAGTCATGAATATTTATACTGGTGGGTAAAAACCATTCTGATGTTCATGTGAAGAAACAGTGGAATCCCAAGTCTCTGGTTAAATTTTATGTGGCTACCATTTTATAAACATTGGTGGTAGGATTATTATTCCATTGTAAATAACACATTGGGTGCTTTCTAGAATTTCTAGAGGAGAAGCAGAAGTAAATTATTATTGAAATACAAGAGCCTGTTTCCCTACAGTCTTCATGGAAGCTCAGTATTTTCTGTCCTGCACGATGAAAGAACTTGCCCAGACAATGGCTTCTTTGGAGGAAAGCTCTCACTTCCCCTGTGCTCATGAATGCATGGCACAATGTGGTGACAGTGTCGGTCATGTTTCAGAGATATAAATGTGATGGGTTGACACTATCACTGAAGGGGTAATGGGTCTGTTGTAGAGTGTGACATGCAGGGGATTTCAAAACGTTGCTGGAGAAATCCCATTCCCTGGCTCCACAAATTTTTTTGAAGCCCCTAGGTAGTACTTAGCACTCAGGCCCCAGGATTATGGCAAGGGACCGACAGAAGAACATACTTCTATAGATTTGACTGGAGAACTTGCCAATAATACCTCTGGTTGATCCAAGTTTGGCATGCATCTCGGCTGAAGGGAAGAGCCTTTTTGGTGGCATTTTGGAATATATCAGAGACATGTATGAAGCCTTCATATAAAATGATATCCTGTTGAAACAAGGATCTGCAGAAGGCAAGGCCTGTGGGCACGAGAAGGTGCACACTTCTCTGTAGGGAAACCAGCCCCTGCTCTGTCTGTGAAGGTTTTCAAGATCACATCATTTATGGAAATTCTCTACCAGGAATGGTTCTTTCAAAATTCATTAGAATCTCACTGTGGCAGCTCATACTACCTGACAACTATGCAGGTGACAAATCCTTAGGAATGGTTATAATCAGAGGTTCCCGTGAAAACTGCCTTCTGTTCAATCCACCCCGAGTGAGTGTCTGTGTGTTAGACACGGTTGTAGGTATAAAAGTTACACCAGTGAACCAGAGTACCAATCCTCAGTCTCAAAGGAGTTCTAGTCTAATAGAGAAGGCAAATAATTGAAATGTGAAAAACCAAACCATATGAGTTATGATACGTTTGATTGCAAGAAACAGAAACAAGCACAGCAAATTAATTTGATAGCTCACATCTCCAGAAGAGCAGGGGAAAGTGGAGTTAGGGATGATGATTAGTCAACAGAGTTTTTAGGGACGAAATGTGGTAGTCCAATATAATCTGTTGTCAGCTGAGCCTTGATGCCATAGTGGTTGTGTGCAGGACTGCAGCCCACAGGGTTGATGGTTCAAATCCAGCAGCAACTCTCCAATATAATCTGTTGTCAATTTGAGACTTAAGAGTGAAGGGGTGAATCTATCCATCAGATCAGTTTGTTGACCTCATTTTGAGGCTCTAAGAGATAAATAGCCCCTTGGAGGTGAGGGACTCATACACTCACTGGAGATATCCCTGATGGCAAGAGACATGGAGATACACTAGAACCATGGAGCTGAAGGAGCCATATGGACATGCCTGTTAGCACTGAGAAGCTTACAGTGTCACTGAATCCACCACCCACTGGCCTGTGATCTTCCTACATTCAGCATAATTGTATATGTTGTGTGATTCTGAAGAGGAATTTATAGATGATTGGTATTGGTTTTATGTACTTGATCTGGACTGGGCTGGAATGTATTCTCAATAGTCAATTGCACTTATGTATAAAACTCTTTTTCTTTTTCTAATACTTTTATTAGTGGCTCTTACATCTCTTACCACAATCTATACATTCCTCCAATGTAGCAAGCACATTTGCACATATGCTGCCATCATAATTTTCAAAGCATTCTTTTCCCACGTGAGTCCTTAATATCAGCTACCCATGCTTCCCCTCTCCTTACCCTGCCCACCCTCCCTCATGAACTCTTAATAAGTTATAGATTATTATTTCCATATCTTACATCATTCTCCATCACCTCTCACCCACTTTTCCATCATTATCACTTTGGGAGGGGATACTAATGACTTTGAAACCACTTATTTCTATAACCTCATAGGAATTGATTAGAATTAACTTGAAAAGGAAAAAAAAATAGTTCCCTAGACATTTGTGTTTTTCTTTGTGTCCTTTGACATGTATTATTATCAGAGCCCAAATTTTGGGACAGAGAGGTTATTTTTCAGATGAGAATGAGAAGACCAACATTTTCTGCTTTTCAAAGACACCCTCTTGTATGGGAAGAAAAAAAACTATTCAAATTAAAATTATATTTTTTGACTTGCTTTCTTGCACTAGCAGTCTCATTCAAATCTAATTATGTTGCTTAAGCAAACCCAAACAACCAGGACAAGGGGAGAGAAACACTAATGAGACAATTGAAGTTCCACTTTCTGAAGACCCACTAGGAACTGAGAAACTCTGTAACTTCCTAGGGATTGAAGTATCAGAAACATATTTTACGTCTTTATTATTTTCTTGGTGAGAGACGCACAACCCATCTGTTATCTCTTCATTTCCTTCTTTGAAAGGCTGAACTCATTTCACAAATGTGCACCATACACTTTGTATTCCAGGGGACGGTCGTCTTGACCACATGGCAACCATTATGAGGGTTGCCCAGTTCTCGGTTGTGTGTGTCAAGTGCTCTGAGCACTGTCAACAGCCACATTGTGCCTGCCTGACTCTGCTGTCTGACCAGTTAGGGGAAGATTCCAGTTGGTTGGTTGCCACTAAAGATTACTCTCCCATTGTCCTCATGTCTGTTGAGGCTGCTGCCGCTCCCGCTTCTGTTGCTCTGCAGAAGAGCTGCCCATGGCTTGCGTTCCACAACCTCAGTGTCAGATAAGGTGGGACGGACAGAAACAGCTGAATCACATTCCATGTAATGGTCATGAATTAGGAGTCCTGTTTGCATAGTAGGTGACACCTTGGGTTAGCCTCCAGCTCAGTTGTTTGGAACCACTGCAATGCCACTGTTTGGAACCTTAGAAGAAAGATGAGGCACTCTACTCTGATACAAATTAACCGTCTCAGGAACCCACCGAGGCAGTTCTACCTGTCACATTGGGTTGTTAGGCATGCCATGGGCTCTGTGGAAGTCCAGCAAAGACTGAAGGTTCATGAGATGCAATAGTTCCGGCTTTGCTGTCAAGTGAAAAGACAGCTGGTGGCACACTGGGTAAAGTGCTCTGCTCCTGGAGATCCGACCTCTTCAGGGAGAGATGTGATTGTCAGCTTCCATAACGATTTGTAACCGCGGAGACCCTAGAGTGGCCCTGCTCTGACCTGAGTCTGAAGAGGCTGGAGTGTGCTGGTGTGTGTGTGTTTTTTCAATCCCATGCACTGGAAACCCTGGTGGTACCGTGGTTAAGCAAATGTTTGTTGGCTCTAAGGCGCCAGCAGCTCAGCAGGAGAAAGATGTGGCAATCTGCTGTTGTTGTTTTTATTGGTCTTAGAGGCCTTCGAATAGGTTCCGAACCCCTGGCAACTTTATGCACAACAGAACGAAATGCTGCCCAGTGGTGAGCCCCCCCCCCCCACCCCGCGCTTGTTCCTATGTTTGAGCTCCTTGTTGCAGCCACTGAATCGCTCCATCTTGTCTTCCACTTGTCTGCTGCCGCTCCACTCCACCAAGCTGCATGTGCTCCTGCAGGCACCCTTCTCGCCTGACAGTATGTGCAGAGTAAAAGAGACCACGTCTGGCCATCCTTACTTCTAAGGAGCGCTCTGACTATCCTTCAGGTAGATGTGTCCACTTAGCAGTCCATGGTCGTCTACCTATTTTTCACAGGACCACAATAAAAGCATCCATTCTTCTGTGGCCCTCCTTATTCAGTGTCCAGCGTGCACATGCGTGAGCGACCAGAGGAAGATACCGCCGTTTGAGCCAGGCTCACCTGAGTGCGCCAGGTAGCATCCCCGCTTTTCAACACTTGAGAGAGGTCTTGTGCAGCAGAGTGACCTCGTGCAACGCCTCTGTTGATCTTATGACTGCGGCGGTGCCCCTGGCCAGTGAGCACGGATCCCAACAAGACACAAATATTTGACAGCCTCAATCCTTTCTCTGTTTCTCAGTCCACCTCTGTAAAAGTTATGGCCTTTGAGACCCCTGCTGTCCAACAGGGTTTCTGTGCCTTGGAATTATTTCAATGGCCACTGATTTGGTTTGATTTCCCCGCCCCCCTCCCCCCTCAAAATGTGTTACTGAGTAAGAGAAACCCTGATCTGCTGCCCTGCCTGGAAAAGCAATAGTCCGCATAAACTGTTTCATGACCAGTGCTCTTCTGGAGATGATGTTGTGTGGCCCTGGGCCTTGAGTGCACGCTACCCATCCATTCCCAGAGAAAAGCCATTTTGGTTTCTTCCCTACCACTCCCTGCTTGTGCCCACCAACTGGCAGCGGAAGGGCATAGATGGTGGCCCCCAGGACATGCTGTGACACTGTGAGTGCCATTCCTATTGATCTCCTGGACCATGCGGCATCTCTATCTTCCCCTCTCCAAACCCCATTAGGTCAGTTCTGCCTCAGAGTGACCCTGTAGGTTAGGGTCGACCTGCCTCAGTGGATTTCTGAGACGGTAGCCATTCAAGGTAATATTGAAAGCCTCGTCTTTCTCCCACGCTGTGGCATGTAGTTTCAAATTGTTTGCTTCTTGGTTAACAACCTAATGCATAACCACTGAGCCACAGAGACTCCTGTTGCCTATTGTTAAATATTCTGAGTATTTAAGTCAAAGACATTTTTTTTAAAAAAGGTAGGAAGAATAAAAAAGGTACTTTAATTATTTAAATCATTTTATTGGGGGATTTATACAGCTCTTGTAACAATACATTACAGACATATGTACGTTGTGTCAAGCACATTTGGTACTTTAATTTTTAAAATAATTTTCTAGATGATACTAACAGTACTTCATTAAAATGGTCAACAGGTCCACTTTCTGTCAAAGGTGTAGCTGCTCACAGTGTCTCCAGATCAGATGTCCTATAAGAAGGTCTCAGACCTGCCGCATGTCATACCCATTGCCATCAAGCCCATGCTGACTCATAGAGACCTACAGGACACATTCCAGTCCTGGGAGATTCTGAAACTGTAACTCTTTCGTGGAAGAGAAAGCCCTGTCTTTCTCCCGTGGAGGGACTGCTGGTTTCAAACGGTTGGATCTGCGGGTTGCAACCCAATGCTTGTTCATCGTTGCCCTCATGTTGTTGAGACAATGTGGGGAACCTCATGCAAACCAGAATGAGTACACTGCCTTACCCTGGGCCACCTTCATGATTGTGGGTGTACGTAATCTCATTGTTGTGATTATTTGGAGGCTGTTAAAGATCCACCCAGGCTTGTATGGGTGTGTATGTGATGGAGGTAGTAGACTAGAGAATAAAGGACAGCTAGTGCTTGATGGATGCCTGCAAGTTCTTGAAAAACCGGCCCCATTGTGAGCTGATTTTGCAGCACTAGCCACCACCGTCATCTCAGCCTACATCCCTGGGCTGCCTGACCAGCGATCATTCTCTTTAGCCTTCCTTCCCCCTGTATCTTCCCTAGGGCCTGCCTGCCTCTAACAACGGTCCTCCTGGACAGAACCTAAGAATTATCTTTCTTGTTGCCCCATCAAGTCCTTTGAGCCCCGCTTCCATAACAGGTCCGGAGCATGATCCCTCCCAGGCCCCCTCTCCTCCAGCACACCTCCACCCTAGTATGTTTCCCTTGTACATTCTCCAGCACAGAGACTTCCTCCGAGTCCCCTGTGTCCCCTCAGGTGATCACAGCAGGTCTTCCAGTACCAGAATCACCTCACCGAAGCAAAGTGGACATCACATTTGGCATATCGGGTCCTATACCACTTTCTGTGGCATACAAAAGGGCTGCTCACTTTTCATTGGCTAAAGGCTGTGTCACATGATGTCCAGTAGGGAAGGACATCCTGTTCCACCCTCTCCCATCTGCCTAAGAGAACTAAAGTGCAACCTAGCATCACTATTGGCTACCACAAGTCACTCAGCCCCAGTCCTTGAACTGAACTCATTTCAGGGGATCAACTTTCAGCTGAACAATAGAAATCCCTATCAAGTGAAGGATGGCTCTGCCCAGCACTAAGCCAGAGGAGATCCCAACATCAGCATTTGCCCAGAAACAAAGCGCCAGAGCAGGGAGGGGTGGCGAAGATGGACAAGTGGAAGCTGCAACCCAGACAGGAAGTGGGACAAGAGATGTTGCCCTTTGGGGATTGGGAAAGTCCAGGAACGAAATGAGTGTGTGTGTGTGTGTGTGTGTGTTGTTGTGTGCAAAACTGCTTGACCCTGTATAGTTTCGCCCAAGCCCTAAATGTTCGAAACAGAAAGAAAACTTGCATGGAGCCATGCCATGTACCTCACAGTGGTGTCCCTCTGTGTCCTTGGACAACCAGACATTTATTTTCTCAATTCCGGGGGCTAGAAACACAAGCTTCCTTGATCTTGTTGCTCTCTTTTTGTGTGTTTTCCTGAGAGAAGAATTACCCATATGCCCCCCCACCCACCCCACCCCTGGCTTCTCGTGGCAGCTGGCTGTCCTTGGTTACTCCTTTCCTGTTTAGGGACTTTCTATGTTTTTTTTTTCTCTGCTGTAACTACGTTCTCTCTTCACGACATACCAGACAGATTAAATCTGGATTGGGTTTGCACTCATGAGTCCATAAGACCACGTTTAACATCGCTAAAATAAAGAAAAGCCCTGTGTCCTAACAAGGGTACATTACAATGTCCAACAGTTAGAATTTCTACTCAGCATCTGGGGGAGGAGAATGTCTGGTTCCATGTATGGCAGCATTCGATGTATGTCTGCGTTCACATGTTCATGGTCACATCCTCCTACATTTATGTTTAAATTCCGAGAATGGCTGCCTTGAGAGCTGTCCTTTTCTTTTAAAACAGATTGGTTTCCCTGTCATTGTTCATAGAATTTACTGCATAACAATAAGAAAAATATCTCTACAATGATAACTCATGAAAATATTGCCAAAAACCAGAGAAGAAGCCTTTCTTGTATAAGAATACCAGGACGTGTAATGATTGCTCCTTGGTATCTCCTTCGCCTCACTCTAGGCATCTGTGCTTTGATTTACACCATGTGACAGCAGCAGAATTCAGTTCCTCACAGGAATGAAATTGTGTTACTTTCCCATGTTCCCTGAATTTGGGGAGAGGCCCTGTACGGTGATGGTTAAGCACTGGGCTGGGAGATCAGCAAGGTCAGCATTTGAAGCCACTAGCCTCTGCTCAGCAGGAAGAAGGTACTTTCCACTCCAGTAAAGCCTTACAGTCTGAGACATGCACAGAGGCCTTTCTACCCTAACCTGGAGAGTCTCTGTGAGTGGGCCATCAACTTGATAGCGGTGAGTGTCTCTGTGCGATTAACCAGTTTGTCACTTCCGATTTCAAATCCATTTCACCTTTACTTCCCCCATCTCTGTCTTTCAGACAGTTGCTCAGATGACTGTTGAGGTTTGAGGGCTAAGGAATCTAGAGGGATTATTTTTCTTGGTTTTAAAAGAAGCATTCTAGATACATTTACACAACCCACCTTAGGAAATGAAATCACTCACCATAGCTTAGTAAGCCCTCCATAGATATGTCTATTTCATCCCCGGTCCCCCTATCTCTCCTCTCTCCTCCATCACCAACCTATCCCTCCCCTCTCCCTGTTTCCACCCTGGTCCCCAGCCTCCTTATAGTCACCGAAACCTTGTACACAACTGTTTAAATGGTGTTTCTTCGCCTTTGTTATTCCAATAACAGTGAATTTTTAAGTTTGTGTTTGGTAGCAAGAAGGAGGCTGAAAGGACCATATGCAGGTCTCCAGGACGACTGGGTGAAGTTTCCCACTGAAATTCTCTTAGAACAGTCCTGGCCACCCTCAAAGAATGAACACAGGCATTATCATGATGGAGGGTGGGGGGTGGGGGAGAGTATCTCACTTTTGTAGCTTTCAATTTTCTTTGAAACCCCCCCCCCATGAGCGCTGTGCATTCTCCAAGAAAAGTCCATCAAAACTCCTTTATTATCCAAAAAGACAGGTCACCAGAACCTAAGCTGAATCCCCTTGAACTTCACTGGGCCAGCAGGTTCTTACAGAAGCCACTGTTTTGATTGGGCCTTTTCATCTTTGAAAGTCCCCACATGCACCAGACTAAGAGGAGTTACAGGGCGAACTTGTCTGAAGCCATCCACTGATCTCAGAGATCAAGCATTGGTAAGGCTCACTTTCTAGCAATCGCCTCCCTCTTATAATGGTCTGGAACTAAACCCAGAATCTCTCCACGGTATGCCTGCGCCTGCCTTTGCGAGGCAGAGACATACAGAGGAGTTCCACTTTTACGGAAAAGGGAGAGAATCAGTGTTAGCATTCTTGGTTAGTTTTGCCCTGAGCCCTTAATGAGGCAGATTTTATGAGCAGGGGAGAGTGTTGCCCCGTAATGCCTCCCCTGAACTACACTCAATATCCCAGCATCAGCTGTGTGCTTGAGCACTGCCTTAGTGCTATTTAGATTGTGTGCCTTATAAGGTCGGATGTGGGAGGTTATTTTGGAATCTAAGAGTGTTCAAAAATATTTCCCATATGCATGGATGGTCATGGCTTCTTCCTGTACATCATTCCGGCTTAGGAAAGGATGTGGGAGACAGTAAATCCCGTGAACTCCAGGCTCTGTGTTAGGTGGAAACCTAACAGAGGAGAAAGCTCAGATCATTTCCACCGACTGGGGGGGTGGGGGTTGGTGACAGAAAAGGGCCATCTCCTGGCAAAAGAAGATTTGTGACACTGAAAAAGCAAGATTCTCCCATCCTTTGAGCCCCGACCCTCCCAGGTCTCACTGTATGAACGTTCACTGTGGAACAAGCCTATAGGCAATGGGACGAGTGTCTGCTTCCCTTCTCTGTCCTTCAGAGGCTTCCATGCAACTGTGGGATCCAAACAGTTTAGCAGCTATTCACTGCCCGAATGATGGTGTTACTTAAAAAAAGTGCTATGCCGAAAGGTAATGTCTTATTTCATATAGTTAATACTTAAATAAAAACAATAAAAGAGGCATGTATCCAAAAAGTTTTAAAATATTAATGGAAAATATTAAATAATGAGATACCAAGGCACAATAAAGTAGTGGTTTAAGATATTTCCATTCAGCTCCTTGACTGGCATCCACTCTTGCAATATTTGGCTGTGAGATTTAGCCTTAACCATCTGTTCCATGCATTTTTAAGTTCCCCTTCCTTTAGTGGCAGGCCAGTTAGACGATGGTCATTGTGTTGGATACATTAAAAATAAATTAGATGGCTTCTCTTCCCTAAACATGTTATGCACATTTTTGCAAAACCATCTTCCGCTTGTGCTGAACGTATAGCACAAGTTTGATGTTCATATTTAAGATCTTTGAACACTTTCAGGAGTTGACAAATTCACTCATAGTCTATCCTGGGAAATTGGAGCATAGCACAAAGTAGAATGAATGGCAGCATGTCATCTTCTGCTTGCTAATCACTTTTCCCCCTTACATTCTTTTTTTGGAGGAGGCATCACTGCCCTCTGGTGGTTGTGAGAGCTACCCAGCCTTGCTCCTGGAGAGCCGCCACTGCACTTGAACTGCCAAGCCTGTGAGCCGCAGTACTCAACCACCACGCCACCAAGGGTCAACCCCTTCCCCCTTACATTCCATGTTTGTGTACTGGAGTAACAAACCTAAAAGAATCAGAAGTATAATGAATTTTATGAAATGAACAAACAAATATCAGAACCATTGGTTACATCTAATTTTTTCATAGCTTTGGACAAAATGAATATAATATTCCTGTGGACACTTAGAAGAAGTAGTTGCTTGACATCCTTTTACTGAAGGGTCACGGGGAGGAGATGAGTCAGTCAGGGTGCAGTATAGCACCAATGAAACATGCGGTTTTCCTCTAGTTCGTTGATGCTGCCCCTCCCTCCACTATCATGATCCCAATTCTGCACTACAAATCTGGCTAGACTAGCATGCACACTGGTACAGATCAGAGCTGGAAACACAGGAATCCAGGAGAGATAATCCCCTCAGGACAAATAATGAGAGTAGAGGGTAAGGAAAAGGTAGGGGAACTGGTCACAATTATCTACATACAACCTCCTTCCTCCGGGACAGACAACAGAAAAGTGGTTTATTGGAGTGGTTTAATGGTTTACATAGGACAGTGTAAGATATGAAAAAAAAAATAATAATTGATAAATTATCAACGGTTCATGAGGGAGGGAAGGTGAAGGAGGAAAGGGAAAAAAATGAGAAGCTGATACCAAGGGCTCAAGTAGAAAGAAAATAATTTAAGAATGATGATGGCAACAAATGTATAAATGTCCTTGACCCAATGGCAGATGTATGGATTACGATGAGTTTCACAAGCTCCCAATACAATGATTTCTGAAGAAAAAAAAAGAAAGAAAAGAAAAGAAAAGGAAGAAGAAGCAGTTGCACCCCAGTGAACATTTAAAAAGAGTAACGAATGTAAACTTGTGAGTTCCACACTGGAAATCCACTTGAGAGAACCCTGATTACAAGTACCATTTAAACAGCCAGTTCACCAAATTTAACCGGAAACTAAGTTCTGCTTCTGCTGAACAAGTATGAAGCAGCTGCGTCCCTGCTCTGTTTCTATACCCAACTAACTGACTGACTGATGGATGGGCCGTCTGCTCAGCCATTAAAGTGTATGGCCACCCACATCCAGGGAGCCCCCTGTATTCTAGGGCATTTTGCATTTCTCTGAGAAAATGATAGGATGCCAGTTGGTTGGAAATGGTTGGATGACTGGACAAAGCATTGCATGCGCTCCTCTTCATGAGACTTCTGAGAAAGTAGGCTAGAAACACAGACCTAAGGAAATCGCATCTTGGGTAACATAACACTCAGGTTTCATAATTGAGCTGGCCGTCCGTCTCCACCAAGTAAAATCTCTCTGTGGAATAGGTGTGTCTGCACCAGGTAGAGATACATTGACTCATAGAGGTGTGGTCTGAGCTCAAAGCCAACATTCAGATATTTACATCACTGTGCACGTACAACTTTTAGATGCAAACATTTCCTCCTTTCTATATCCCCTTACTCCAGGGAGTGGGATGAAGAGAAGAATTACATGTAAATTAGACTTTACCTCAAAGAAGCAGGTCCCTCAAACAAGACTGTGTAATATCTCTCTTCTAAGGGAAAAAAGACATCATGATTTTGGTAAAGACTAAATCATGTTTCTCTAAGTACTTAAGTTGCTTGGTCTCACATGGCCTAAGCAATGAGGTTGTCTTGTTTTTTCAATTTCTTTGTTTTAAATTATTAAACCAATATTTGGGATGTTGGCTTTAAGAGGCAGAAACCATTTCTGTTATCATTGAGACCATGCAAACAGCCCCCCTTTGTAAAGCACAGATCACAAAGATTAATAATTGTATTCATGCTAGGTCTGTTGACTCTTCTTATACTCTGTGTCTCACAGCGTCAAACCTGCCAGAATGGCCAAAGAGCCTTTTAAGAAGCTACACTCCTTATTGGATATGGGTTTTGAAAGGGAGACCATATGTTGCCCCTAACACCATGTGCAGTCGCTGTGTTAGAACTTGGATGCTCCTCAGTCTTCGTAGGGCTTTTCCCAGACCGTCCCTCCCGCCCATCTGTGTGGATTTTGTATTCACAGCAGCACATTCTATGTTGCGCATAGCATCACCAGCATCTGCAGAGGGGGAATTGTACATATACATTGACTGACTGAGTGAATGAAATAAAAAGGGAGTAACAGAGTCTACATTTATTGTATTTTCTTATGAGGTTGCCATTAGAATTCGAATTTTGTGGCTGAGCCCCGGTGACGTAGTGGTTGTGCGCGGGACTGCGGCCCACTGGGACGGAGGTTCAATTCCAGCAGTGGGGCTGGGCCTCCTACTCCCACCGCCGGAGAGCAGTGATGCCAAAAAAAAAAAAAAAAAAAGAATTCGAATTTTGCACCTCCTCCCGACCAACGCCCTAGTCGAGGTTCTCTAAAGGAGAAAAAAAAAGGGAAATATGGGGGGCAAGGGGGACAGGGATATTCATCTCATATGTTTTGGACAAGTTAAGGTCAGAGTGCTCCTTAGAGAGAAGGCTGACAAGACTCCGTCTTTAAGTCCTACATTGGACAGATTGGACAGTGCCTGGAGGAAGATGTCGTGCTTGGTAAAGAGGACAGTCAGTGACGCCTTCGGAGCTGGTCTGACACAGTGGCTGAAACAATGGGCTCCGCCAAAAGAACAGTCGTGACGATGGTGCAGGGACAGGAAATCTTAAACTCTGTTGTGCATGGAGTCACTATGGATCACAACTTGAGGGCTCTTCATAACGTATGTGTGGTTGTTGTTGTTGTTTTCACATTTATATGAGAAGGCAGAAGAGAGAGAAAGAGTTTTATTTGTTGATCTCTCTGAAAATATGCTCTTAGGAGCAAGTCACCAACCCCTTAAACGCAACTTACTTGATTTCTTACCCAAGAAATTGACAATGGCAGTCAGAAGTAGACGGGCACCCTGGAGTACTGAGTTCAATAATCCAGAAGAATGTTACCGTTGTTGCGAGGTGCCGTTGAGTCGGCCCTGACCCCTAGAAGACACCGCCCCGCCCCCCATCTTCCTCATCATTGTTCCCATGCTGGAATGCTTTGGTGCAGCCACTGTGGGAGTCCATCTTAACAAGGGCCTTTCTCTTCTGGGCCACCCTTCCACTCTGTCTAGCACGATGTCCTTCTCCAGGAACAGGTGTCTACTGACAACATGTCCAAAGTAGGACTTAAAGACAGAGCCTTGCCATCCCCACCTCTAAGGAGCACTCTGACCTTTCTTCTTCCAGTACAGGTCAGGTTGCCCTGATGTCAGTCCCTGCTGCTGTCAGTGCTATTTTCCAGAACCACAATTCAGATGCACCTATATGAATATGCACATGTGATTCATAAGCATAAGAGGTTTATTTAATCATTGACCCAAACCCTTAGAAAGTCTATAATGGATTAATGGCAAGTCAGTAAAAATTACCCTTGAATAATTTTAGGGCAAATGAAGAATGTATGATTGGATTTTTAGAGTACCTCAGAATTTTCAGTTGGTACCCCAGAACATCTTTTTTTTTCTTTTCTTTTCCTGGCAAAGTGATTGGTTTATTTACAACTCTAAGGAAACCGTGTGGCTTCAATCTTAGAGGATTGCCACATAAGCTGGCTTATCTTTGGGGGAGGCAGCCCTCATTTTTTATGTCTCTTTTTAACATTTGAATCCAGGAAGAATGAATTATTAAATGAAGTATAACAATAGCAAATTCGATTTCCAAAGACAACACAGGTATTTGATTGTCATTATTCTTCTCTCTTAGTCCATAAGGGAATATCGGCGAGGCAGATAAGAATTTCAAAGTAGTGATTTTTTTTGTTTGTATGCATTTTGTCTATCTATTTTTAAATCATTTTATTGGGGACTCATTCAACTCATCACAATCCATACGTCCATCCATTGTATGCCAAGCACATTTGTACATTTGTTGCCATGATCATTCCCCCAAAATTTGCTTTCTAATTAAGCCTTGTTTGCATAAATTTTTAAGCTGCAAGTTTTAAAAAAAAATAGGGGATGCTGCCCACCAAGATAGCATTCCACACTCTACTCTGTTGAGCAGCAACTAGACCCTTTGAAATGCATGCGTCATCATCTAAGGTCCATACTTTGGTCTCTTTCAGTTTGGAGGAAAGAAGGGTGATGAAAATCAGCAGTCCAAAGTGGGCCATGCTGGCATTAGTGTCCTCAACCTAAGACCAAAGTATAAAAAAATTACAAAGCAAATAATAACGTGTGTGTTTTAGATTGGGTTCTCTAGAACCAATGTGTGTGTTTGTATAAAGAAAGAGATTCACACCAAGGAATGGCTCACACAGTTATAGACATAGGCCAGTTCTGTCTGTTTCGAGGTAGCCTTTTCCTGACTCGTGGAAGCTCATGAAGAGGAAGCAGAATGATATAGCAGAGACACAGGCTGCTGGATGCCAAGGTTCAAAGTGAATCGACCATTGGTAGTTAACCCATGGCACCTGGGACTGACAGAGACTGCAACAGGAGATGAAGGAACCAGGCGCAAGATCCATCTCTGGCAGAAGATGAAGCACCAACAAGAATTCCACTTCTCTCTCTCTCTCTCTCTCTCTCTCTCTCTCATACAAAAGGGCTATGATACACACAGCAATACATAGGTTGAGCTCTCCTCTACATTTTCCCATTAACCATCACAGACAATAAGGTTTTTGTTTGTTGTTTGTTTGTTTTACTGACTTCTATTTTCCAAGAAAATGCATCCTATGTTTCAGTCCCTCCTGTAAGACAAAAGGATGTGTGCTAAAATTGTTCTTTTCATTGGTATAGATGAATTAAAGCCTAAGGCACATTTAAAATACTAATTCATCTTGTTTGTTGGTCTAATTAAATATCTGCTATCCATATCAGGACAGTTTCCTCCAATTTCTTCGACTTGCATCTCAATAACTAGAGCCTACTCTTTGATCGCAGGCTCAACTGTTCCTTTCAGGTCCCAATGTGTGTATCCACTAGAATGCACCCATTGGAAGTGGACCAGTCAGCAAGTCTAAAACACTTGTATTCATTCTGTGTAATACAAACCTCAGTCGAGATATATAGGGCATGGCTCCATAGCTCCAGAAAGCTATTTCCTATCCTTTTTTCAGTTCATTTCTACCACCACCACCCCTTCTTCAAAGGAGCCCAGGTACGGTAGTGGTTCCTTATTGGGCTACTACCCTTAAGGGCAGCAATTTGAAACTGCCAGCGGCTCCACCAGAGAAAAATCGTGCTTTCCACTCCCAGAACAAAATGGCAGGCTGGGAAGCCCTCAGAGACAGTTCTACCCTGTGCTCTACGGTCGCTGGCAGTCGCATTGGACCAGATGGAAGTGAGTTTCCCTTTGTGATGTAAGATTTTTAAAGTGCTCTGGCTGGCTGTCTATGAGTTTACTCTCTTAAGCTTGGCGACCCATCTCAGGGAAAGAACAGCATGCTTGGTCACTGGAGCCTCTTTGCGAAAAAGAGAAAGACTCTCAAGAAGGCCTATTGCCACCATGGACTCCCAGAGTGAGCTCGCACTTAGCAATGCTTTGAACTGTGGTGCAGGGCAGGAGAGCGTTTCGTTCTGTGGAGCATAGTCACTGAGAGGGCAACTTGATGGCTCAGAGTGATCACTCTCACAAAGGCAACCACTGCTCTGATTTTTTTTTATATTGTCATTGATTTGCGTAACTACAGAGCCTCAGTGGCCCTGCCAGGTAAGTGTTCATACCCATCAGATACTCCCTGGAAGAGAGATAAGGCTACGTACTCCTGTAAAGCTGTCTTACCTCAGAAATCCTATGTAGAGACTTTATGGTCAAAATCGGCCCCATAAAAGTGCTTTGTTTCTTTCTATAGATGGTCCTACTGAAGTGACCAGATTTTAAGTGGGACACCAATGGCGGGGGGACGAGGAGGTTCTTGATTAAAAATTAGGTTTATATGGAGCAACAAAAATTTTCATCGAACGCAAAAATAGTATCATAATACATTTATTTTAATTTTAAAACTCCACAGGATCTGGGATAAATGTTAAAAAATGGGACATCTGGTCACCTTAAAAGCATATGTGTGGTCTTGTGAAAGGATGCTTCAACTCAGAGTGAAGTTCCTGAACACATCCATGAGGTTGCATGCCTCCAGGATCCCTGGCAGTGCTGTGACTTTCTTCTTGAGCCCTCTAACTACAGGGTTAGCCATTCGAACCTACCAGCAGCACCTTGGGGAAAAGATGAGGCTGTCAGCTTCCATAAAGGTGCATAATTTCAGAAACCCTAAGGAACAGTTCTGCTCTGTCCTACAGACATTCGCTACAAATTGGATTTGACCAGATAGTTGGTTTGGGGTTTGGAGGCAAACATCACTCTGCTTCTTTACATGACTGTGGTAGGATAAGGAACCCTGGTGGTGGAAATTGTGACAGTCATGTGCTTATGTTAATTTTATGATTGAAATGTAGGGATGGAGGCTAGACTGGTAATCTGGAGATAGTCATTGAGTAGCCAATGAGGCCTCTGTGTATGGGCTCCTTGGTTGACTAAATTGATTCTCCAAATCTACCATTCCAGATGCTGTGCAGATAAATGGAACCTTGTCCCAGAAAAGTAGATTGATTCCACTAAACTCAAAATCTCAGGGCTTTTTACTTACTTTCTTACTTTCCTAGGTTTGGGAGGGTCAGAGAATATCAAAGAAAGTAGGATCCTTATCCTTTGACTCAATCATTCATTCTTAAATTCCAAATACTCTTCCCCTTACCATATTATTTAAAACTATTGATCCCTCTGTAGGAAACAGAACAACTCACGCGACTCAGAAGAAATCAGGCCATTCTATTGTAGGTTCCTGATTTACATTTGACTCCTTTGGTTAGATTTCTTAAAAATATTAACTCTTAATAATAAAATTGCAAAAAAAAACCAAACACTTACTTTGATTGAGTCAATTCTAACTGCTATTGACACTACAAGACAGGGTAGAACTGCCCCTGTGGTTTTTGAGACTCTAACTCTTTACAGTCCTAGAAAGCTTCTTTCTCCTAAGGAATAGGTGGTGGTTGCAAACCACAGACCTTGAGATGGGCAGTCCAACACAGACCAGAGTAACTTTATTTTCCAGTAGGAAGGTAACCACCCCAACACCCCAACACCACCAATTGCAAATAAAACAAAGCAGCAGAAAATGAATCTTGTACTGTGGAAGGGTACTCTGAAGAGTACCCTGTACTCTGAAGAGGTCAAGAAAAGAAGCCAGCCTCTGCTTCAGGGGATTACCCTTTTCTGAAAGGTTTTTAAGCATCAAAGCCTACAGGGGGCTCATTAGCCCATGGTCTAGTGACGTTCAATCACAAAGCTTTCTTCCTGCTTTTGAAAATCCATGCAAAACACCCAAGTATAGATAAAATGGTGCAGTTTCTGTGAGGAAATGCTCATTAAAGCTACTTATCGGGGGTTTAGAGGCATAGAAATGGGTCCAATAGGCATTAAACCAACATCACCAACTGATTGCCTTTAGACCATTAAGCACATCAGGTGATGGAGATCTTGCCAGTCCCTCTCCAGCCAGATTAAACCAACAAATTAAGGATGGAACCTGCACCAGCCTAGGATTCTGCTGTGATTCTGCTCAGCTCCCCCTGCAAGCACCATGCTCTCTCTTGCCTGGCCCTGCCACGCTAAACAAACATGTTGGCACCCGCAGCAGACCAGGGACAGGCTAATGACAACTGCCTCTGATGAGCTATGATGGATCTTTTTCTAATTGTCCCCAATTAGAAACCGCCAGGAACACATCAGGGAACGTTTATAAATGAAAATAATGTTACATTTAGCAGAAAGCTCCAGTGAGTGAATTATGGCAGTGGACTTAATTACAGAGAGAACGTGAGCTTCGTGAGGCCTGTAAGATGAGCAGATATAAACAGTCAGGAGGGAGGGAAAACTTTACCATAGAGGGGTGGCCTGAAGTGTAGTGTTGTTTTGCAAAGATAGATTTTGCATACTGTCTGAGCACCCAGCCCCCTCACCCCCTACCACTATCAGTGGTATACCACAATGGTCTTCATGTACTCAGGGTTAAAGAGGAACGCTTTGCCATATATCCTGACTTGAAGGGGGCAGGGAAATGGCCACATCCGGCAGTTGTTGTTAGGCGCCTTTGGGTGCATCCTGACGCCTTACAAAGAAACAAAACACCACCTTGTCCCGCCCCATTCTCACAACCATTCTTGTGTTTTAGCCCCTTGTTGCAGCCACTGTGTCAATCCCTCTTAGCCAGGGCCTCCTCCCGCCACTTTTCCACTTTTCCATGGTGTCCTTCTCCAGGGACTGGCCTCTCATGACATGTCCAAAGTACATCAGATAAAGTCTCACCATTCTTGACTCTAAGGAGCTTTCCAGCTGTACTTTTCAAGACCTATTTGTCTGTTTCTTTTAGAGATCCGGGGTATTTTCAGTATTTTTCTCTAGCACTATAATTAAAATATATCAATTCTTCAGTCTTTCTTATTCAATATCCAGCTGTCACATGCATGTCAGGCAGTTGAAAATATCATGGCTTAGATCCGACGACTCTGAGCCTTCAAAATAGCCTCTTTGCTTCCACTACTTTAAAGAGGTCTTGTGCAACAGATTTACCCAGTGCAATGGCAATCTCATGATTGCTGCTTCCATGAGCATGGCCATGGATCCCAGTAAGACAAAATTCTTGATAACTTTGACCTTTTCTCCATTTATCATAATGTTACCCATTGGTCCAGTTATGAGGAATTTTTTCTTGAATAGTTGGAATCCACCCATGTTGATTATAGTTGTCATTGTAAGGCAGCAATCATTGACCTTTATATCCAAGGACTTCAAGTCCTCCTCACTTTTAGCAAACAAGATTATGTCATCTGCAGATGGTTAGCATGCCTTCTCCCCGGTGCTGATGCCTACACAGCACCCGAATCCCTGTTTACTTGCTCAGCATACAGATTGAATGCCATATTTACTCATATATAAGCCGAGTTTTCCAGCACATTTTTAATGTAGTTTTTGTGGTCAAATTAGGTGTCTCAACTGATAATCGGGTGGCTTGTACTCAAGTGTATACAGTAAGTGTGGTGAGAGGATGTAACGCTGATGTGTATCTGTCCTTATTTTAAGCGATGCAGTATCCCCTTGATCTGCTCGCACATTTCCACATATGTAAATGGAAGTATCACTGTTTTGTAGAAGCACTTAGCATGGTCCATTATCCAATAATCATAAGATTAGATGAATACAATGGCTTTTAGATGAATACAATGGCTTCAATGATGGGCACAGACATAGGGGCGAATGTGAATGCAGGGTTTTCATTAGTGGCTATTTGGTCACTGATTGCCAGATCTTTCCTCCTAGCCCATCATAGTTTGAAAATGCCACTGAAACCTGGTTAGCCTCATAGCCAACCCTGAGTCTCCAGTGAAGGTTGAGTGATGGCTGAGGAGAAGATGTACTCAGGAATGTTTTCATCCCAGGTCTGAGTGTAGCCATCAAAACATCAGTTAAATGAATCATATAGTTGTTCTACTGATGCTTCTAGGGCAGACACACATGAGTCAATGTCCCATTTCGCCTGGTGCACAGTGCAGTTCGAAAGAAGACAAGTGTAGTGGAACAGATGAAGTGCATAATCAGAGCACAAATAGGAGTCCTGCAATTGTTCAAGTTATATGATTTCCTTGTATGAAAAAAGTGTTTATGTGCACAAGACATAGAACTTCCTTCTTGAAGTCAAGGTATGCAAACTGGCCATTATTGGCCCAGAGCAGCCAAAACACAAGGGGAATAAGGAATGGGAGGAGGAACTGGAGTATGTGGCAAATTGACTTCATGAACAACTGTCTCCTTTGCCTTGATAGAAGTAGATGGTGCCAACTACCACTACTGTTTTGATCAGCACTTACACAGAAAATCATGATCAGAAGGGGGAAATGTGGACCAGCTTTTCAAATTCTCATGAATCAAAAATTTTAGAGCCATTGAAGACTAGCTCCCTGAAGATAATCTTTGAACCTTAAACCACTTTTTAGTTCACACATTCCCTACTTTTCTAGCTAGGTCCTAATATTACATTCTGATGACAACACAGACCTCAAACAATTCTCACAATTATAGGTTTCATTGTGAAAAATAACTGCTTGAATTAAAGTCAGCGAGGGCAATTTACAAAGTTCCTCCAGAGCTGCTAACAACTGCCCAAAGGGCTTGCCACTTCCTGTAAGCCTCATCCAGCTCAAGCTCTGTAGATCAGAAAACCCAGCCCTCCCCTCACTGATTAAGTGCCCAGAGGCATACTCCCCCCACTCCTGCATGCCGGTCTCCTGCCCCCAAGCATAGGGCTTTGTTTCCTCTGTGAGCTGGAAGTCCCTGTTCTGGTTCAGGTGATGACCCTGTCCTGTATGGGCTGCTCTGTTACTCCACTAATGCCAAAGCTCTCTTTCTGGGCCAAGGAGTCTCACAGCACAGGGACTTCGGGCCCAGAGGACAGGTTCTGTGCTTGGCTCTTGCTGGTAGCAATGTCCCCCATCCAACTTCTGAAGGGCCTTATTTTATGTGCAGCAGCATGGGAATCCCAATGAATCCTGTCAACGATTGAATCCTGTCAGAATCCCCTCCCCCACTTTCTTACCTTCCATCAAGAAAGAGTTATTTAGTGGGAGATAGAGAGGCTGTGGCTAGAAGAAACGAAAGGATACACTGCTTTAGAGTTAGTTCCAAGCATCCCTACAGGGCAGGGTAGAACTGGCCCCATAGGTTTCCAAGACTGTAAATGGAAGGGAGCAAATAGTCCAAAACCAGCCCCTGAAAAAGGACATCATGTAGTAAAGTGGGGTGCTGGCAAAATGAGGAAGGGCCTCTATGAGATGGATCGACCCAATGGCTACATCAATGGGATCAGGCATAAGAAGTATTGTGAGGTTGGCACACACGGAGAGTGTTTCATTCTGTTGGGCACAGGGTCACTACGGGTCGGGGCTAACTCTGTGTTACCTAGCAACAACAGCATCAACAACAATTTCAAAGTCTCATCTTGCTCCTGCTCAGACGCTGGTGGCTTCAAACTGCTGACCTTGGGGTTAGCAGCTCAACAAGCACTCAGCTGTGGCACCAGGTCTTCAGATGGCTACAAAGCCACAGTAGATAACTGGGTGCCCTGCAACCAAGAAGGTGCCCCAAAGTCCTCCTTCAACCGAACAATAACAAAGCTCCTAAAGCCTGGAGCACTGTGATCTTGTGGGGAACTCTCAATACGGAATCGAACCGACAATACAACTTGATCAGAAGCTTTGGGGTCAAAGAGTGACTGCTAACGGGGGAGGAGCAATTCAGGAAAGGTGAGTGGGGTTTGTCACACAAACAGCAGGATATAGGCTTGTCACTGAATTGTACGTGTAGACAATCACCGGATTCCCCTATGTTTTGCTGCATATATTTTCCACAACTACAAACTGAAATGAACAATTTTTTAAAGATGAATGCTACTTGGTATCTGTCTTCAAGGCGCTCCCCATCCAACAAAATCATTTATTGGAAATTTTAAAACTTGTGCTAGAAAAACCAAAGCATTTGAACTAAACAATATCAAAGTACCATGGACTGTCAAAGAACAAACATATCTTTCTTGGAAGAAGTATAGCCCGAATGCTTCTAAGAGGCAAGGAGAGGTGGACATCTCCCGTATTTTGAACATGTTATCAGGAGTTACCAGTCCCTAGAGAAGTGGAGGGACTTTGAAAAAGAATAAGGCCCTCAAAGATGGTATTGACACAGTGATTGCAGCAGTGGGATCAAACATAGGAACAGTTGTGAGCATGATGCAGAACTGGGCTACGATCCATTCTGTTGTACACAGGGTCTCTATGAGTTTGCCCCTAACAGCAACTGGTAGGTTGTGGCAAGTGGCAAAGTAGCTTTTAGGTCTCAGACCATGTAAACATGTAACTGAGACAGTCTGGCCAAGGCAGGGCAACCAGATCCTTGATTGCAAACCTGTTCATGATGTACTGGGTGATGGAAAACTACTAGAAACCTTTGAAGCAGAGATTCCTACCATTAGACTTCTGGTTTAGATGTGGATCTCAGTGAGAGAGTAGATAGACAGCTGATTGGAGTAAGAATAACAGCAAATGTAACGAATAACTGAGAGGCAGTTCAGTGGAGGGAAGAGGTGGGACTGAAGGGGAGGACTTATTGACTTTTATGCTTTAGATGTTCACATACAATAACTTGTCATTTGGACTTTGACCATCAGAGGTAGATGATACTCAGGGATGGCTAAGAATTTTTAAGGTAAGGTGCCGCTACAGACAATGTTATTTTATTAAAAGGTAAAGATGTCACCTTGAGGCCTAAGGTAGACCTCGCCCAAGCAATGTAATTTCCAATAACCTCAGTAATATGGAATAGGAATGAAGGAATAACAGAAAACAGGTCATGCCTTTGTCTTAGATTGTTGGCAAAGAGTATAGACTATACTTTGGACTGCCAGAAGAATTAACAAGTCTATATGGACATGTTCCTTAGAAGCCAAAATGGTGGGACTTGATCTCCTGCACCTTGGACAGGTGATCAGGAAGGACCAGACCCTGGAGAAGGGCATGATGCCTGGTCAAGTAGAGGTACAGCAAAAAGAAGACTTTGAAGGAGATGGACTGGCATCTTGTTACAACAATGGGCTCAGAAATAGAGATGACTGTGAGGCTGGCACAGGGCAGAGGTTCATTCCACTTTACTTGGGGTTGCTGTGAGTTAGAATCCATTAGATGAAGGCAACTGACAGTCAAATATAAAATGAATATGCAAGGACTCTTGTTCAGAAAGAAATGAAATAAATGCCAATGAAGTTAGCAAAGAGATACTACTTTGGTTCTGTGCTTTCTTTCTTGGCCTCTCAACTTAGAGTTCTTTTTATTTACTACTGAACATTTATTCTGGGTGAGAAAAATCAATATGCAAAATTATTAGCCTTTATTTTACTGTTCATCTTTATATTGTGGAATGCAGCTTTAAATGCAAATAAAATCACATTTAAGTCATATGCAGAAAAACTGAAATTACAAAGTTCATGCCCCACAGCCCAGAGATGCTCATGTATCTTGTCTTCATTAGAATTATGGAAACACTGCACAAACCTAAGCCAATTGTCTTAATTTCACTTATTGATAGAACTTGTTCTGCTAATCATCCCTGTCTTTGATTGATTGAAGAGTAAAGAAAGGACATTAGGGAAATACAACTGTGGTTTTCCCTAACCCGGGGCTTTGGAGCAAATTCAAACCAGTTCAGTCATGGCCACAGAAGCAAAATAAGAACAGCTTCGAATGTGTAACATGTGGGTGTAGTAGAACAATAACGGGAAGAGGGGGCAATTTGAGGGCAAAATCCTGGTTTAGGAGATTTAGAGGAAGAGCAGTGAACCTTTTCAGCTACTCAATGTGGGAGAGTGGACCTTTGCCAGACCGGAGGAGGGCAACACACATTTAAAGCCTTTAAAAGGGCCACCACCATAACATTGCGTGGCCACCTTCCTGACATAATCGCTGATGACAAATGTGTGCATAAGCAAAAGTGGTGAAGAAAGCTGATGGTGTCCAGCTATCAAAAGGTAGAGCGTCTGGGGTCTTAAAGATTTGAATGTAAACAAGCAGCCATCTAGCTCAGAAGCAACACATGGAGGAAGCACACCAGCCTATGTGACCATGAGGTGTTGAAGGAATCAGGTATCAGGCATCAAAGAACTAAAAATTATATCATTATAAATAAGGGAGAGTACAGATTGGGTACACAAAGCCCATCGATAGGTGAAGTGACATCCCATTACAGAGGGGTTTTAGGGAGGAGATGAGCCAGTCAAGGTACAGTATAGCAACAATGAAATATGCAGCTTTCCTCTAGTTCTTAAATGCTTCCTCCCACACATCATCATGATCTCAACTCTAGCTTACAAATCTAGCTAGACTAGGAGCTGTATACTGGAGGCAGCCAGAAACATGGGGGATTCAGGGCAGATGATCCCTTCAGGACCACTGATGAGAGGGGTGTAACCGGGAGAGTGGAGGGAAGGTGGAGTAGAAAGCAGGAAGCAATTACAAGACTCTACATATAAGCTCCTCCCTGGAGTGTGGACAACAGGGAAGTGGGTGAAGGAGTACATCAGACAGTGGATGATATGATAAAAATAGTGATAATTTGTAAATTATTAAGGGTCAGTGGGAGGGTAGAGGAAGGGGGAAATATGGGGAGATATCAGGGGCCTAAATAGGAGGCTGTTTTGAGAATGATGATGATAACAAGCGTTCAAATGTGATCTGCATACAATTGATGTATATATTGATCATGAGGAGTTGTATGAGTCACCAATAAAATGATTTTTTTTTTTAAAGAAAAGAGCCACCATCTTGGAGGTAGGCAACATCCCTAACACTACTAGAAAAGAAGCTTTGCTGTTTTGTACACAGTGCTCTTGTTTTCTAGGACTGTAAATTTCTAACAGGACTTTGAACCACATTTTTCCCATTCCAGGTATCATACCATTATGTCCATATTTTATAAATTTGGATCTATTCTGGTTTTGCTTCATCGACCATGACTGAGCTTGGATGAACCAGCTTAAAGCCCTCCCATAAGTGTCTTTCGCCATCATTTTTAACATGAGTAAATAAATTTCCTGTCAAAGAAACTCAATGGTCACTTTTATTCAGTCACAGGGGGTAGTTTTGAATCTAAACTAGATAGATTCTGGGTAAATGGGTATGGCACTGAATGACATGCTGATCAATGTAGGGAAGATACACATGTAGAAAAAAAAAGGGGTGCTGAGCCCTGGTGGCATAGTGGTTGTGCACAGGACTGCAGCCCACTGGGTTGGAGGTTCAAATCCAGCAGCAAGGCTGGGCCTCCTACTCCCACTACCAAAGGGCAGTGATGTCCCAAAAACAAAAAAAAAAAACAAAAAAAAAAGGATACACAGGTAGAAAGAATATAGTTGGGTCTGTGGTGATTTGTGTTTCTTAGAATTCCATTACCCCTGGTGTTAGTCCATGTAGATTAAAGAAAGAAATTCAGAGACACTCATATATGTAAGCGATAACTTTATATCAAAGAGCAATTATGCATTAAGAAAACATGGTAGCCCAGTTCAGATCAAGTCCACTCGTCTGATGTTACCTCTGTAGTTTTTTTCTTCAGACTCATGCAACACATGCAAAGACACCAAATGCAAGAAGACTCACAGGTCAGTGGTGTAAAGTGGATGCAGTGGTGATGGAAGCATCTCAGCACTGGCGTGGGTCTCCACCTAGCTCCTCCATCTCCAGGACACTGGTTCCGTCAGGAGTCCCCATGTGGCTTATCAGCAAGAATGTCTCCCAAGGATTGCATGTGTCCCTCCTCAAGTGAGCTGAAATATTTTTCTCCATAGTTAATCCCAATGAAGACCTTATTGAAAAGCTAGACTCCACCCTTTCACTCTTAATAGTCTCATGTTGGTAACAGATTATGTAACTACCTCACCCCTGTGCTACTATCCAAGAAAATTCTGGTTCAAGGAAAATCATCACCTCTTTAGACTGTCAGTAGTCCTGCTACTTAGTCACAGGTGTTCCAAGTCTTGCTGAACTCTCAAAGCACAATAGCCCACCAAGGCCTTGCAAATGCTCATAGGCATAATTTGCATCATGATCTGGGGTCCTAAAGGCTCTTAGTTGAAAAACAAGGAAAACATATCATCCCGAATGGCAGGAGACTAAACCATGTTTAATCTTTAGATGGTTAAACCATCTAAACCATGTTTAAGCTTTAGAAGGTGGGGTCATGTACAATATCACAGTCCAGTCCATGCAGCCAACCCCAGAGTGGTTATCACAGTATGTATAAGGAGACTGTGTTATTCCCATAAATTTGACTATCAGGGATGGACAGAATTACCCTCAAGATGCAAAGCTAGTTTTGTTCTGCTTAGGTGCATTCCAGTCAAGTTGGTTCAGACCCATAAGACCTTTTATACACAACGGAACGAAATATTCCCTGAACCTTCACCATCCTCACAATAGTGCTCATGCTTGAACCCATTGCTGCCACCACCGTGCCAATCCATCTCCTTGAGGGTCTTCTCTTCTTTCACCTTCCCTCTACATGATGTCCTTTTCCAGATACTGGTCTCTTCTGTGGCAGTCATGTATTCTTGATATCAATTTCATGATTGGAATGTAAGGGTGGAGTCCAGCCTGTTAATCTGGAGAGAGCCAAAGAGTAACTGATGAGGCCTCTGTGTGCGCATGGCTTTCTCCTGAGAATTATGAGAAGTCTCACGATATTTCCCAATTGGAGACGAGAGACTTGACTCTCATTCTCTGAAACAACAAACTACTGACAAGAAAAGATGGCAGCTTCTGAGGAAAAGGAAGAGCTGGAGGAGGAGCCATACAGCCTTACACTGATGCAACCAGACCTTTGAAGCTGGAGAAGCCATATGGAGACCCCTGCCAGTGCTGAGTTGCTTCTACCATCATTGGAAGCTGTTGATGTACCCTGAGCCCTGGAAGTGAGGAGCCATAGGGAGACCCCTGCCAGAACCAGGATGTTTCGACTACATGTGCTTCATGAGTCAGAAGGAGACTTTATAGAGTCAGAGGAGACTTTATAGACTGGTATCGGACATATGAGCTAATGTTGGATTTATGGTCTTGGGATGGGTTGGGATGCTTTCTGAATGTTCCATTCCCCTCGTATATAAACCTTTCCCTTATTTCCATATGCATGTCTATGAATTTGTTTCTCTAGTCTACCCGGACTAACACAATGGCCAAAGTATGTAAAAAGTATTGCTTTCTTGCCTCTAAAGAACACTCTGGCTGTACTTCTTCCAAGACAAATCGGTCTGTGCTTTAAGCTGTTCACCTGGTACTTTCAGTATTCTTCTCTAGCACCATATACAACATGTGTCTCCAGTTTTCTTTATTCATTGTCCTACTTTCACATCCATATGGGGCCATGGGAAATCCCACACACGGCTTGGGTCAGGTACATTTTATATGAAACTAATATCCTTGCTTTTCAATACTCTTTCTAGCATCAGGCCAAAGACCACAAGGAGCTCCTACAAAGACAATTGAGGGAATGGAATTTAAGGGGCATAGAGAATGAAGAGATAGGTGGACACATACCTGTTACCTTTGAGTTGATCCCAACTCATGGCAATACAGTGTGTCAGAGTAGAGCTGCTTCATGAAGTCTTTTTCTCTGAAAATGCTACTTAAATCATCTTCCTTCTGTAGCACTACCCAGTAGGTCCAGACCTTAAGATGGGTCAGACTACTAGGTCAAGTCCCAACCATTCATGCCACCTAGAGGTGAATGCTAACCATGTCAAAAAGCGACCTTTTGCGCAATACACTTTTAAATACTTAAAATTCACAGATACATTACTTCACAGATTTAAAAAAAGGTACTATACTTGTGACTTGCAGTACAGTGGTTGAGTGAAACGTCACACAGATGCCCATGATTTTGGTGAAATCAGAAGCCCAGGACCAATGCAGCAGTCATAAATATGGGGGTGGGGGTGCAGTGGGGTCTGGCCTATCTCTCCCTTTTCAAATCCCAGATATTGACGGTCTGGAAGAAAGTGAGTTCTTGTTTGTTTGTTCATTTCTCTGTTTTAATTACAAAGCATGTGTGACCTTATAAGTTGAAATCAAGAAGATGGCAGCAAACTATCCTCATAGGAAGCCAGTTTCCAAGATTAGGAAAGCACTGTGCACCTGCAGCAGCGTTGCCAATTGACTGCAAGAACACAGTCAGTCTGCTCACAGAGAGCCAAGGATTCTACTCTGCGAGGTGTCTTGGACTCACATCACATGCATTCAGACTTCTATTTTGTCCTAATCTTGCAAACCAAATGTAGTTTGTATTTCCCCGAGCAATATGGCCCTGGACATGAAGGCAGGATCTGGAAGGGCAGGCAAATGAATGGATGTGTTTTGTTGAGTGCCAGCACCAACCTTTGCGTAGGATGGGAAATGGGCAGTAAGATTGTCTCACTAGGCTTAAAGGTAGCCCTTCTTCACAGAACAAAAGAGAGAATAGCTGAGACATCCTGTGGCATAGTGGGTCACACATTTGGCGGCTTAATGCCAAAGAGGAAAAGCCCAGGGAGGGGTAAGTTACCTCTGGATCAGAAGGGGGAACGAGAAGGATCCATCAAAGGTGAGCACTGTACCTTGGTTTTACTGCCTTTCTTGTTCTGCCCTTTTTTCTTTCCTTCCCTTTAAGTGAAGGTTAATTATTACATACAGATAAGTAAGTGGCATATTGCCTACAGAGAAACTACTTTTAGGGAAGGACATGTAAAACCTGCCTAAACTCTTTACTACTTTTCTTTACAATTTTATTTAGAAATAATTATGTAGAAATAATTTTATTTAGAAATAACATAAATGAGACATTGCAGCAATAAAATAGAAAAGAAGTGGGAGACTCAAGATGGTCCTCACATCCTCAGGATGGATGTGTTTTGTTGAGTGCCAGCACCAACCTTTGCGTAGGATGGGAAATGGGCAGTAAGATTGTCTCACTAGGCTTAAAGTTCATTTCCCCAAATGATGATGTGTGGTATAACTATTACTGATGAGCCCCATCAGCACATTGTTGTTGGGGCAATATGCAGAGCCTGTCCACAGTTCTGCTGTGTGTGTGTGTGTGTGTGTGTGTATGAGAGAGAGAGAGAGAGAGAGAGAGAGAGAGAGAGACCGACCCTATGCAGTTATATCACAGGCCGGGAGTCCATGGGCTGTGCAACTGCTACCATAGGCAAGATGCAGAACTCTCCATCACCACCAGGATCCCCACCCCATCCCCATCTCTATGACAACTGGTCAACTGTTCTCCATCTCTGTGACATTGGCACTTCAAATGTGTTGTGTAAATGGAATCATTTCTTATTTGACTCAGCATACCCTCTTAAGGTCCCCCAGCTTCTTAACTGGGGCCTGTATCAATATCCCACTCTCCTTTATTATCACGTGGTGTCTTCCATGCTGCACTGGCTCTTCACCAAGAGACCCAGCAGTGAGCTCATAGTATTCCATTTCTGTAGCTTACTGGTTGGTTTAACCATGCCCCTGTGGAAAGTCTCCTCCCAACGCAGGAGGGGTCTTTTACTTCTATTAATAAAATCATATCACTTTCATCCACTTAGAGACTCAGGTTTTACCATATCTGTAATAACCAGCAATCTGCCATCCATTTGCCAGTCTGCCGTGTTGTGTGAACAAGTGTGTGTTGCCCCAATGCTAGAAGCAGCAGTTTTAGCATTTCAAATACCAGCAGGGTCATCCACCGTGGATACTTTCATTGGAGGTTGAGTTTTCTGGTTGAAAAGTTCCCCCAATGCTCAGTAGTCCTAACAGTGGACTCCAACATTGCAATGACTGTGAAGTTGTCCCAGGACTGAACAGCACACACACATACATGCACAAATATATGAATCTGACAAGAAGCCAGAGGAAAGATAAGCCTCCCCCTATAATCGTCCAGAGATGTCCTCTAGATTCAAAAGTTAACTTGACAAAAATAAGTCCAGGAAAGACTCGCTATGGGAATCAAGAGGCTGAAACGTCAACCACTGAGAAATTGTCAATCATCACCACCTCTAGCCTCAACTACACCAACTACTCTTCTCTCACCTAGAAACCAATCAGGTGACCAACCACACCACTGCCATCACTTTGAATCCCATGCTTCACCACCCCCACAGGGCAGAGTAGAACTGCCCTTGAGCATTTCTGAAAATCTTTAAGGCAGCAGATTACATTGTATTCACCCTATGGATGAGCTAGCTGGTAGATGTGAACCACTGACCTCAGTATCAGCAATCCAACACTTCCCAGTCCACTGGGCTGTCAGAGCTTTTGATTCTTACACATAGGAAATCAGTTATGAGTGATCACCCAGCAAGATAGAGTGGGCTGACTGCTCCGCTAGTGCAGAATCCCTGTGATCCAACTATCTAGTGGCGAGTTGTAATGAATCGTAATGGAGAATTGGCAGCATGAGTAGGTAGGTGGCAACATACCCCGACCCCATAAACTATACAGACTTTCCATTTGAGATAGTGTGGAGGGTAATTCAGAATTTAAAATGATCTCCAATTGATCAGTAGTATCCATGCTAATCGGACTTGCAGCAACTCACCTCATGCCTTTCAAAATATGGGATGCCCACTGGCGAAGATAGTGTGATACTTCATTTTTCTAATGAGATTGACATTTGGAAGCATTACTTCAACTACAGTAAAACTCTGGTGTGCACCCCTATAAACAGTTAAAAAAAAACTAATCCTGAATGCTTGTGTGATAAGGCTCCCAGCAAATTACAGACGTATAATGTCAGAATGTTCCAGTTCATAATACACCATTTGTTGCTCCATCTCATATTGAATTTTATAGATAATGTGTCTCTTGTAATATAGCTATGGCCATAAAAGTGTTGGAAGAAGAGAAGCTTGAATATATTTCTCTCCCATGCTAAGTAAGAGCTTGGCTTTTGTGTTAGACAGCACATTAAGGGTGATGGAGCCCCAGGCGAATTCTTTGTGGCCCTTAAAATCTCGAGTATTTATTTTGCTGGAATTTGAGTACAACAGAATTCATATTCACTCTTCCATGCTCAGTCAGCTGGAGATGGCTGGTGCCCAGGCATGCCTGTGTTATGGTACCCTTTGATAAATACCAGGGCCTCTTGCATCCAGGTTTGGACGTGGTAGTGTCTTCTGCTTGGCATTATCCATAGCATGAATCGTTTGTCAGTCACCAAGAAGACTGTCTTTGGGAATCTGGCATTCCTTTGGCTTGGACTAAAAGGATATAGCAGCAATTTTGGTCTGATTTATGTCCTTCCAGAGCTTTGAAAATAGCAAATGGTCTTTCAGGTTTAACTATGGCAAGCAGACAGCAGTTACCAGGAGATCCATCCTGTGCAGGACTGATTGGGGATGTCCCAACTTTAAAGCAATTCATCTTTCTTTATAAATCACAGATTCCCATTCTTTCCTCTCCATTTAAATGTGCACACTGGGGGTGAGGGGGAGACAGGCACACCTGCACAGTGTACAGCCTATCTGCTTGATAATGTACTCCTCTACTGGGCCCCAATCCAAACCAAGGAGGATGCTATGGGCTGATTTACTGAACTCTGTCCAGTTCTGTGGACACCTGATCCTTGGTTGTTATTCTTCCACTGATCATGAGGTGTTGATGGGATCAGACATCAGGCATCAGAAGACCCCAAACAAACAACTATTTCAATATTGGGATGGGGGGTTCAAGTGGAGTCTCAAAGACCAGCTGTAGACACTTGGACATCCCTTCACATAAGGGTCATAAGGAAGGGACAAGCCAATCAAGATGCAGTGTATCAATGATGGAATCGACCACATTCCTCTCTAGCTCTTTAATGCTTCTTCACACTCCCACTATCATGACCCAAGTTCTGGCTTGCAGAACTTTTGTGTCTAGACCACAAAATCCTGGACAAATAAACCCCTCAGGACCAATAATTAGAGCAGTGATATTGTGAGGGTAGGGGGAATGTGGGGAGAGAAGAGGCAGAAAGGGGGAACCAATTGCGATGATTGATATGCAACCCCCACCCCTGGGGGGGCATACAACAGAAGTGTGGGTAAAGGGAGACAGAGAATGTTATAAAGTATGAAAATAGAAACTATTTGTAATTTGTCAATTGTTTGGGAGGGCAGGGGAGGAGGGGAAGAACTGATACCAAGGGTTCAGGTAGAAAGAGATTATTTTGGAAATGATGATGACAACATATGTACAAATATGCTTGATACAATTGATGTATGGATTGTTATAAGAGCTGTAAGAGCCCCCAATAAAGTGATTTAAAAATAGCAGAAAGACATAAAATAACCTACAGGCCTTGCTCTTACAAAGATTTAAAGCCTAGGAAAACCTAAAGGGGATTTTTCCACTGCCTTCTAGGAGCGCCATGATTCAGAATCCACTCTGGTTTGAGTTTGACATGTGCAGGGCAAATATCTTTTCCCCAGATGTCAGTTGTTGTTTTTCCCATTTCTATTGTCTTCTTTTTTTAAATATTTTAATATGAGAGTTTAATTATGTTGCAGACAATTGTGTGCATAGGATGTGAACTCTCAAAGTAGACACCCAGGACCGTAATCCTGCCGACACAACTTGCTCATTGTAGAACCTCCAGCAAATTCCTAAGGGTAGTTTTACCTGGCATTTGTTTCTGTAAAAATCATCGTAACAGTACCTCTGTACCTCTCTCACTATATTTGTCTTGAAAACTAATTATGAAGACCTTAGGATAGTGTCTGGGACAAAGTGAGAAGTCTATGTTGGTGTCATTGTTGCTAGTGCCTTTCAGTTGTTTCCAATATAGAGGCCTCGCCCATGAACAACGGAACAAAACAGTGCCCAGACCTGTGCCATTCTCCCACCTCTTCCTAGTCTTGAAGCGCCAAGTCAGTCACCCCTCTGGGTGTCTTTTCTTTTCTCGCTGACTGTCTGCTTGACCAAGCATGTTCTGCTCCTGGGACTTAACCCTCCAGAGAGGATGTCCAAAGTAAGTGAGACCAAGGGTCACTGTAAAGTGACCAGATTTTATGCGGGACACCTTTGACTGGGGGTGGGGAGGTGTCCTTGATTAAAAATTTGGTATATAGGGAGCAACAAAAATGTTCATAGATTCCTACTCCCACCAGGACAGTGATGCCACAAAAAATGTTCATAGAACACAAAAGTAGTATAGTAGTATATTTACCTAATTTTAAAATGGGGCAGAATGTGGAACACATTGTTAAAAAGTGGGACATCTGGGTACCTTATACTAAGGTCCATTCTGACTGTTCTTCTCTATCCTTCAGGTAATCCATAATATAATTAACATCCTTCAATATTAATTATACCGCAACACCTCCATTCTGATGTGTCAATTCTTCACTTTCCTTATGCATTGTCCAATTCAATCGTACATATAAGGTGATTGAAAATAACCTTTAACCTTGGCTTGGAGCAGGTGCATCTTAGTCCTTAGAGGAACAGCTTTGCCTTTTCACACCCTTCAGAGATCCAGTGGGATGCGTTATGCAACCTCCTGACTGCTGCTTCTGTGAGTTGATTGTGGAAGCAAGTAAAATGAAATCCTCAACAATCTCAATCTTTTTTTGCATAGTAAGGTCATGTTTATGGGTCCAGTGAGGAGGGTTTATGTTTTCCTCATGTGGAGGTATAAGTCTATGTAACTCATACTAAAGATGTAATTTTTTTTTGATCACCATCAGTAAATGCCTCAAATCACCTTCACTTCCAGGAAGCATGGTTGTGTCATCTGCACAAAAGTTGTTAACAAATCTTCCTCTAATCCTGATGCTGTGTTCTTCTTCACAGAGTCCAGTTTTTTTTATTTCTGGTCCAACATACAATTTGCATTAATACAATGAAAAATATGTATCCATGCCTTTCTTGATTTTAAGCCATGCAAGGTTTCATAGGAGCACATTTAAATATTCTGGAATTCTCCAAATAAGTGTTAGCTGTTAGCAATGGTCCTGTCAGTGTGTTGTCTTAAAATTTCTTTTCTATTTTCTAGTTTTCTCCCTCCCCATCAGTGGAGTCTAGACATGTGTTTCAAAATATATGAGACAATATAAATCACATACATTTTTTTCTTTTTTTGTACTTTCCAGAATCCTTTCTTTTTATAAGTAAATGCTATTATTGGGGACTCTTACATCTCTTATCACAATCCCTACAGTCATCCATTGTCTCAAGCACATTTGCATGTATGCTTCCATCATTACTTTCTTTTTTTGTTTGTTTGTTTTGGGGGGCATCACTGTCCAAGTGGTGGGAGTAGGATGCCCAACCTTTGCTCCGTGGAGCTGGGATTGAACCTCTATCCCAGTGGGCCACAGTCCCGCGCACAACCACTATGCCACCGAGACTCAGCCCCCATCATTACTTTACAAGCATTTTTTTTCTACTTGAGCCCTTGATATCAGCTCCTCATTTCCCACCCCCCATCCTCCACCTGCCCTCCCTCATGTACTCTTGATAAATTAGAGATTATTATTTTCATATTTTACGATGTAAGATATGAATTTGCTTTCTTAAAGCAAGCACTCTACAAATGATTTCTCTTTCAAGAGAGTGTCCTTGCAGTGAAAACAAACTTTTAGTCCAGAAATTGAAAGCACATTTAACTGAGCACCACTTCACAAATGATTTTCCTTTTATTGAATATATTGAAGCTTTTCATTGGATGAACATTTTCCACAGGTGACACCCCCCCTCCCTTGGCCCCTTATATGTGAGAAGCAGGCATCTTTATTGGCAAGGAAAAGGCTGTTGTCTTTTTAAAAAGCACCCACCTTAGAGAAGTGTGTAAATCAGAATCACACAGGATGTGCACACAGGATGCACTTGTGGGTGATTCTATAACAGAGTGAATGGATTTGCTCTTAAAGGAAATGTTATCCAACCCAGGTTTCTCTTGGGACTTCTCTTCTGGATAATCATACTTTCAGTGTGTTTTAACTGTGCTAAAGGACTCAGGGAAACTGCTGGCATGAGGAAGACTCTTTGTCTGCCGAAAGGAAAGAGTCTCATTAGGATCTTTTTCAACATCAGTGGTCTTTTTTTCTAGTTGTGAATTTTAAAAGTGTTTCTGCTCCATTGTAGTCTTCAAATTCTTTTGAGAGACATGAACCAAAAATATCAGTCAATCAATAATTTACCACAGTGCCATGTGCTATCCCACAAGTCACATTATCCTTTCTTGTAGATAAACAGGAAAGCCCAAAAGAAACCTCACCTACAGCATCTTCCTCTACTTCTAGATGGTGGCCATGAAGGATGGCAAGATGTGGAAGGTCACGTGACCTCAAATTATGCAGAGTTGTGTGTTAGTCAGTGAGATGATGTGTTTTCTACAGAGACAAGCTAACCTCCAACTTGAAAGTGTTAACTTAGTTCTGGTCTATCCTTTACTGATGCTCTCTATGTCCTCTGCTGATTTACAGAAGTCTACTCCACAAAGTGACTCAGGGACCATGTCTTGTGTGTTTTTAAAACAGAGAATGACACTAGTTACTGCCTAGGGCCAAAAGGGAAAGTGAACTGGACTTGAATGAGTCCGAGGAATGGGACCAGTGACTGCCTCACTTGGTACTGCCTCAAATAAATGGTAGCTTAAGGCACAGTTGCTCCCCTACTGTTTATTTTTTATTTGAAGCTTTGGAATTCGACCCAAACTCAAATCCAGTGTCAGCGAGTCAATTCAGACTTATGACGACTCCGAAGAGCAGGGTAGAACTGTCCTTTGTGAGTTTCTGAGGCTGCCATTTTACAAGGGTAGAAAGCACAGTCTTACTTGGTTGGAGCTGGGCAGATGAACTTAACTCACCTGTGTGGAGTCACTTGTGATCTCTGTGGTCGACTTATTTAGTATTATTAAGGTGGGTTGTTCATCTGTTCAAAGAGATTTTCATGATACAGCGAGTTTGGCCTGTAGCAGCTATCCAGAGTATTCAGATCTACCCTGAGATGGCTTGGAGAAGACCTGGAGATGTCCGTCCGAAAGGCCCCACCCATGGAACATCCTCTGTGCAGTGGTACCTTGAGACATGGGGTGGTCGTGAGTTGGACTCAACAGGAAGTGTTGGTGGTGCTGCAGTCATCACTGCTTTTGTTTTAACTGTCCTTGGTTCCATGGGTGACACAGCAGTTAAGCCCTTGGCCCCTCACTGAAAAGTTGATGCTCAAACCCACCCACAAGTGCCCCAGAAAAGAAGCCTAGGGATCTGTTACAAAAGCTCCCATCTTTGAGGACATGAGGGAGCAGTTCTATTCCACGCACATGGGCTACCCTGACTTAGAATGAACTTTGTGGCAACTGCCACCAACAATCAGCATGGAATAATCACAGCAGTAACTCTAAACTTTACAGCTTCAGAAAATCATGGCCATCTTCTCTTTGGCCAAATATATATCATATGCCAAACATAGTCCAATCCCATTCATTTGATTCCCACTCAAAGCATCTCTATAGGACAGGGTGGTTACTGGTAAGTTTCCAAGGCTGTAAATTGTGATGGGAGCAAGGCAACTTGCTCTTTCACCTCAGAAGCAGTTGATGGGTTCAAACCACCAAACGTATGGGTAGTAGCTCATTGCTTAACACATCGCGTCACCAGAGTGCCTCATGTGTCACTTAAGGACTTATAAAATCATTGCACATAGAGCTTCTGTCTAGGCTGCAAGTATAGGAAAGTAAAGCTCTACCTGCATGATCCATTATGTGGACCATTTATGAAGACCACCCAGTGTTTTTCAAAGTCGCCTGCTCTCCAGGCACTCTGGGACAGTCTCTGGTTTTTCGGATATCTGGTGTGGATACATACCTAGCATGCCTGTATTTATGAAATGCTGCAAGTCGGAGCTAACAAACCAACTCCCAGCCAGCATGTTAATTTTGACTTATAGTGACTTGGTGACTGTAGGACAGCGCAGAACTGCTCTTGTGCGTTTGTAAGACTATTCCTGTTTACTCAGATAGAAAGCCCCGTCTTTCTCCTGAGGAACAACTGGTGGTTTCAAACGGCTGCGCTTGCAGTTGAAATGCATAACCATGATGCTACAAGGGCCTCTTCTGATACAGGCAAGCCATTAGAAGTACACAGAGTCAACCTCCAGGATTCTTTCCCAACCTTTGCACATGTCCAATCCAGTGTTTCTTTAAATACTAAGATTTTGATCATCACATCCATGAAAAAGATTGATGAAATATCCCTGACATTGTCCGTGAGCTAAGGGAGACCGTAGTTCTTCTGATTTATGGGAGTGCTTCTTAAATTTTAAGAAGTCACTTTATATTAAAGGAAATGGTTACCCATTGGGCTGTGAATCTTAACATTGGCAATCCAAACTCAACAGTCACTCACTGGGAGCAAGCGGAGGCTCTCCACTCCCATAAAGATTGACAGCTTCTGAAACCCACAGGGAATGTTCTGTCCTGCCGTACATGGCTTCTCTGCGTTGGAGTCATTTTCATGGCAGTGAGTTATGGGCACCTTATATTAAGGGTCAGGACATAAGTGAACGAGCTCCACAGTTGTGAAAATATTCCTTTTCAGATTACATGTCAGCTATCAATGCTAACATTTGCAGTTAAATGTTAGTGCTTTACAACGTCACATCTCTTTTGATGCAAGAAAGAGCAGGCACCTTTATTTGACTGAATCCGTATGTTGTTTCAAGTATCCATTCTTCCAAGAACACTGATGATGGTAAAACCTCTCCCTGGTTTGCTAGAATAGATTGGCTCAGGAGTAAGAGAGCCCATAAAAGTCACCCGTCTCTTAAGGGATTATCCTTGGAATTCATTTACATCACTCACAGCTTTGCTGAACACTGATTTATACCAGAGATCCCTTTGCCCCTATAAATGTATTCGGAAACTACCTCTAAGGTACAGATTAAAAGTCTAAAAACCACTTGCTGTTATGAGACTGATGAGCCATTCAGAGAAGCTGCTTGATCAGAGTAAAAGATCGTGTGAAATAGATGTAGAGAATCATTCGCAAATGGATGCCTGTCTATAATTAGTGGCAAGATTTCTTCCCAGTCACTGCCATGAAGAAGCCGCCTGCAGGAAATGTTAGCTTATACAATTAAAGAGGTGTGTGTCTGTACAAGTGCTTTGTTAATTTTCATATTTCATTTTTATTGTTGTTAGACGCCGTCGATTCAGTTCCAAGTCCCTGTCACTCTGTGTACAACAGACGAGACCACTCCATCCTGAGCCATCTTCCCATCTGGTTCTATTTCTGAGTCCATTGTTGCAGCCCCTGGGTCTTGCCCAGAGTGTTCTTCTTTTTCATTGCCCCTCTGCTTTTTACCAAGCATGCTGGTCTTCTCCAGGGAGTGCTCTCTCCAGATCATGCAGCCCATGCACATGAGACGAAGTCACACCATCCTTAACTCAAAGGAGCATTCTGGCTGTACTTCTTCTAAGGCAGATTTGTCTGTTCTTTTGATAGATAAATATTCCTTTCAATATTTTTCACCAGCACCATAATTCAACTACATTCCTATTTAATCCATCATTCCAAATAGAAATGTGTGGACTACAAAGAGCCATTGTGCACAATGTCTTGTACTGGAATAACCTCACCTGTCCGATGATTTCGTTACTTGTAAAGTGAGGGTTTTAGGAATGCATATTCAAATGATTGGCCAAGCGGTATAATTTTCAAATTACTTCATTTAAGCCTTACTAGCCAACCCAAAGAAACAGTTCATATGAAATATCTAGAAGAATATATAGCTTTATTTGGTCATTCTCGTATGTTAAAAGGTGGGGGAGAGGGCTAAATCGGGTTGTTTTCCTTATATACTGTATATGGCAGAAATAGGATTGTGTTTCAAAGTAACTAATGTGCAGGGATAAGTATAGTAGGTTGGGTAGACTTCCGGTTTGGCAATAACTTGCACACTGTCCCTTTGCAAATGCTAATGGGTCAAAAAAGGAATATGCATCAGATGGATTAAAGCCAATAAGCTGTATCCACCTGGGATTCTTCCTCTCAGTAAGAAAGAAGAGGAATTGCCAGGGGCTCATGGCTACCGGATTTGCTTTGATGTCCTACAGTCCTCATCCAGGGTTGCTTCTTATCTCCTCAGTGCATTACAACTCGATCTTCTCTCTTTTACAGTTCAGCGGAAGAGCAGTTTCACTGGCAATCACAAGGTAAAGTAGATTTCTTGATGAACATTTCTACTTGTATCTTGATGTAGTTCTCTTGTGACAAAGAGATTCCTCAAAGCAAGCCTGACAACCCCATGAAAGTAAAATGTAAATGAAGTCCTGATATCCTGGGAGTTACATTCTCTCAATCCCTTTTAGTTTGTGTTCTGCCCAGTGCTTGCACTTAGCTGTCCTGGACTTTCAAGTTGGTTGTACAAGGGTGGCAATGTGAAATCTAATGTGCACTCAGTGGCAATGACATCACTACCTTTGTGTAAGAAGCTGTTGATCTTTGAGTGTCAAAGATCATTTGTATGATTTGAAAGCATTTGTATGAACGTGGACGATGGTAAGTTTGTTCACCACTTGGAAACATTTTATTCCAGATGGTCAGAAAGACATCGAAGATGAGCTTACAACAGGGCTTGAGCTGGTGGACTCCTGCATTAGATCCCTGCAAGAATCGGGAATACTGGACCCACAGGATTATTCCACAAGTGAAAGTAAGTCAAGAGCAATGACCTCAAAGGTCATGAAAACATGTATGTATCAAGTCATTATTTATCTAACATGAGGAACTGCGTAAACATGCCTAGTTGGCCTGCAAGTTATCTTTCTCCTCCTTTAATCCATGTTACGTTATTCCTCCCACCCCCTTCTTGTGTTACCACAGAAGATCATAAACTCTCTTAGGTGCTGAATTATTTCTAACATATCTGGTTTTCTTATCAGCACATAGACTAACAGGTTGCCTGAAGTCAATATGTATTTGTTTAATCATCACTATCATGACTCTACAATGAGCTCAACAGTTGGCTTATCTATTACACGACTCTTTTAAACAAAGTGGCAATTATAGAACAAAAAAGCAAAATAAGCATGTAATATAGAAAATGCTATATATTTTCTATGCAATTATACCTTCCATTTATATGCTTTGCCTTCCTGCATTGCTGTATTGTTCCAAAGGGCTAGCTAAGGGTGTCTTTATCTCCACTTAATTATAGATTTTTCAACCAGAGTGGGTGAAGCTTAGAAATAAAACGTACTAGGAGTTGAAATGAGCCTCTTTTGAATAAATCATAAAAATCCTCTTCACCTATTTTAATAAAGCCCCACAAAAGGCTAAAAATTAAATCATTAAAACCTGCATTACCTTGGTAATTTCTACATCAAAGCTCAGTGAAGCATTCTATTCCTTAATTTAAAAAAAATAAAATTTCCTCAAATCCCCACAAAGGTCTGCTATAGAAAAGGGAGATATAAGAATAAGATAGCATGCTGATCTTGAAAACCATTTAATTTACATATTAGCTCATTTTCTAAGTAATCTTTGTAATACCACTTCTCTATGGATGGCATTACCATAAAAGTCCCGATTTATTCAAACCCGACTATGTGTTCTCTCAATTGCATTCACCTTTTCCTCTCCATTTTCTATTTTAAACTCTATAGTTGTCAGCTCTTCTTTAGAGGCAATAAATAGCTGTTTTTTTTTTCTAGTAGGCGTAATTGCCGTTGGAATGATTTTTAATGAATCGTTGACACACACATGCCCATTCTGTAAAGAGTAAGGAGAGCAGGATTGGAGGAAAGGTTTGTTTTTGTTTTTGTTTTTGTTTTGGTAAGAGAGAAAGAGAGAGTTGGGGGAGGGGTTGTCTCCTTGTTCATATAGTAATGGAGAAATGAGAATTTGATTATGAGTTCAGATGGGGGCATACTGGTATCCTTCAGTAGATGTAAAGGGAAGACCCCCTATATGACAAAAGAGAAGGGAGAGGCTAATCTAAAGAAAGAGAGAGAGTGTGCGAGGGCACAGTGTGAACAAAAGGAAAGTGACATAAAAATCAAAGGAATGGCTGACTCATTGATATTCCAAAGCTAAATGTCTAAGGGGAAAACTGCAACACAACAAATGTAGGTGCAGAACATACAGGTCCCTAAATTCCTTGAGCAATAAAGGGAAATAGCAATAACACTTCAAAGTTTACACCTGTAAGATTGAGAAGTGAATTTTAAAATTGGGTCCATCTGCAGGCAGCAGCGAATGGAAAGTGCTATCCCTGCAATGGTGGTTGAAGAGCAAATTGCCCCCATCTGTTTAGTAGTGACATCTGCCAGCCTGTACTGACATGCAGATAGCCGATTTCAGGGATCTGGTCCCTAGGAATAAAACATCAGTTATTAAAAATGAATGTGTTCGCATGTGCACATGTGCTTCATGGCACACATATGTGCACTTAGAAGAATGGGTCTTGCGGATCAGCATGGTACCTGGTAGGGAGTGGTGCTGATTGTGGATGAAGAGGAGAGCTGGAGAAGTAAGGGATTCGTGAAGTGGGTGCTGATGGTTGTCAGGAGCCCTGGTGTCACAGTGGGTGCCACATTGGACTGCTGACCACAAGGCCAATTTGAAAGCACTCCATTGGAGGGAGATGGGCCTTTGTGCTCCTGAAGAGTTACAATCTCGGAAACCTACAGGTGAAGATCTACCCTGCCCTAGAGAGTCCGTGTGAGCCAACATCCAACCAGTGGCAGGCAGTGAGTTTGGTTTGGGGAACACCAGCTGCATGCTCCAAAGGGCAAGTCTGACCTCATCTGTTGAGCTGCTATCGGTTGAAATCAACTCGTTGGTACACAGAACACACTAGCTGTGGAGGACAGCTTTTTATAACAGACCTTTTGACACAAGGCACTTGAGTCTATGAGTGTGCAGAAACGCATGGAGGAACCCTCCCCAGCTTGTTCCTCAGGAGGTGGTGGCAGACCCAAGGATAGCAGTGGCTCCTGCAGTTGGAGGTGATTGAGGGACAAGGAAGAAGAAGCAAAAGGAGAGCCTCCCTACCCCCAGTTCTCCCAGAAAAACCTCGGGCAAGTGCACACGTGTCGAGCACCATGACAAATTCAAGAAAGAAGACCCCGGGACAAATCAGGAAGAACCAGCCCAGGGTTGGACATGTACAACAGATGCCAATCAAAGCATAAGCATTGGTCACTTTCCTGCGAAAGGGGAAAGTGCATGTAGCTTTTTATTTGGGAGTATTTAAAGGGAACTGCTTGAGCTCACTGCTGCAGTCACTGTGTCAGCCCCTCCTGTTCAGGACTCAAGCTCAGGCAAAATCGAGAGGGTGACGCGGGACCAGGCAGTGCTTCCTTGTGTGGGGTACATGGTCTCTATGGGTCATCCCTGATGCAGTGGCACCTAACAATAAGATCCCGACAAAGGGGTGTGGAGTTTTCATTGAAACTGGACATTAGAACCCTGTAGATCAGCATTACAGAAATGTGAATATACACAAACACAGTCACCTTAAGATGTACGTATGTGTACATATGTATATTCGTTTGTATGTGTCTGTATGTATATGCACACATATACATCTGCACGTAGGTGTGTGGTTTCTGATATGTAAATCTTTTTTCTTTAATCATGTTATTGGGGGCACATACAGCTCTTATCACCATCCATCCATCCATCCACTGTGTCACGCACATTTGTACGTTTGCTGCCATCCTCATTCTCAAAACATTTGCTTTCTACTTCAGCCCTTGGTGTCAGCTCCTCGTTACTGTCCCTCTTATAGAAATGGAAGTCAGGTTGTTCTCCTGAGGAACAATTTTGGAGTTTGGACCACAGCATCAGGGCTTCAACACACACACACACACACACACACACACTTTTTGTTTGTTTGGTGTACTGTAAGTAATAGTGCATTTTCGTTCTTGAGAAATAACACTGCCCTTCTCTTGTTGAGAACCTCTGCTGCCCATGAGAAAATGAGGAAGACTTTTCATGGGTCCCACTTTTGTTTCCAGTTATCTGTGGACAGCAATTTACTTGCCAGAAGGTCCCAAAGTACAGTGGTTAAACACCCCAATTAGGTTTTTCAGAATATAATTGTCAGCGGTTGAAATTTTATTTATCAGAGAGATTGGCTACTTATGCAGCAAATCATATTTTGAAGAACTCCAAGGCTTTAAGGGCTGTATGCTCTTTGTGAGCTACCCGATTCTTTGCCTGGTTAAAGAAGGGAAATAGCACAAAACAAATCATAGGCAAGGAAGCCACCTACAAAACATTTTCTTCCAAGGATACTAAGCCACAGTGGGACACAAAATCTGGACATTTTTAAAGAAACAATTGGTATTAACTCTGTCAATGAAGTAATTGGATTAAATTTTAGAAAATAATAGAAAATATTGATTCAATAACTGTCATTTGGAGTATCAATTATCGTTCATTTTAAGTGGTTTGGAGGATCAAAAAATGCATAGCTCAGTTGTTCTATAAATTTTTAATAGTTCAAGTCCAGGAGAAAATAAATTCTATTGTTGAACAGGAGAGAATTTAATCAAGGGTCTAGTTACCGTGGCATGGCATCCAGGTGTCTGCGTTAGAAGGTATTCCCTGCTGTGTTTTGAGTTAGGATGAAGAGACAAGCTTGAAAGGCTGGACCACCAGGCCCCCTTTGGCCTTGACTATTTACTATTTAGGGTGCCCTGGTGGTATAGAGGGTTACAAATTGGGCTGCTTACCATGAAGTCAGCAGTTTGAAACCACTAGCCACATCATGAGAGAAAGATGAGACATGGATATTGCCGTTATTTGCCCTTGAGTCCATTCTGAGTCACAGCAACATGTGTGCCTCAGAACAAAACATCACCCAATCCCGGGCCATCTTCACCATTGTTCTGATGTACAAGGGCATTGTTGCAGCCATTGTGTCAGTCCATCTCATCGAAGGCTTTCTTTTTCTCACTGCCCTTCGACTGTATCAAGTACGCTGTCCTCCAGAGACTTGTCTCTCCTGACAACGTGTCCAAAGTACAAGGGTTGAAACCTTGTCATCTTTGCCTCTAAGGCGCATTCTGGTTGTGCTTCTTCTAAGACAGATGTGTTTGTTCTTCCCTCAGTCTTTGGTATTTTCCATAGTCTTTGTCATAATTCCAATGCAGCAGTTCACCTTTGATCTTCCTTACTCGGGGCCACATGCTTACAAGGTGATTGGAAATACCATGGCTTGGGTCAGGCACACCTCAGTCCTCCAAGTAGCCCCCTTCCTGTCTCCTACTATAATAATGTACAGTAGGAAACTCACAGGGACATTTCTATTTTGCCCTATAGGGTCTCTATTATTTGGAATTGACTCGATGGCAGGAACTGTGATTTGCTGTCTTTTCTAGGGAATTAGCCTACCGATTGAACAAACATAAAAGTCCAGGAAGTGGCAGAGCCTACAGGGCTTACCCTATCCAGAATAAGGCGTCACCTCATATCAATAGACACAGCTTATGTGTCTGCATGAAGGACGTGACTAAGGATTATTGTGCCATGGAGTAGAAGGCCAGGCTAAAGGTGGCCACTTTACTTTCCCAAGTAAATTTATGTTCATTCTCTGGGCTTCTCACCTGCCAGATACTTCCCAGGGGCCTCCTGTGCACTTGGATCCCTTAGCTGTTTGGCTAATTGGAGGCACAGGAAGCAAATCAAAAGATGGACTTGGATTTGGAGAGTCCCAGAGCCTCTCTTTATTCTTCAGCCCTCAAGATGGTGATGGCTCTCTTGCTCCTCCAAAGATCTTCAGCATTCAGTATAAAACCACAATCCCATTGCTATCAAATTGATCCTCCTGCCTGGTGACCAGACAAGATAGTAGAATTGGCCCTTTGGGTTCCCCACTCTGTCCATCTTTATGGAAGCACATTGCATGATCCCTCTCCCCCAGAGAAGATGGTGCCGTACGGTTGAACTGAGGACCGAGTGTGTAACCTATAGCCCTTGATGCTACCAGGGTTCCCGTATGTGTACAACTCAAAGGAAACAGCGCCATTGAATAGATGCTGACTCAGTAACCCCATAGGACAGGAGAGAACCGCCTCTGTGGGTTTCTGAGGCAATAACTCTCTGTGGAGTGGAAAGCCCCACCTTTCTTCCTTGGAGTCGCTGGGCATTTCGAACTGCTGATCTTGCCCTCAGCTGCCCACTGTACCACTTTCCCAATCAAACCAAACTCATTGCCATTGGGGACATTTGGACTTAGGGTGACCCATGAGTTACACAATCTAACTTGCTCCATTGGGAATTTCTTGGCGCTAATCTTCCTGAAAGGGGGTCGACAGGGATGATCTTACATGGGTCCCTGGGAGGGTTTGAACCTCCAACCTTGGGTTAACAGTCCATGGACAATTGCTCATGCCAAGCAGGCACATCACAAACCCACCTTGTAACCCCTAAAACTGCAATCAGCCCCTAAGCACATATGACTTCATCTGCTGTGTTTGAAAGTCTGTTCTTTTGGGTTCTGAGATTCGATGAAAATGAAATTTGAATCACAGTAAATCTGTCTTCTTGACCCTACAGCAAAGAGTTGGTGTTCCAGCCGCTGGTTTTTATTGCCACACAATTCTCAGTGTTCTCCGGGGCTTTGCGCTTTCACAAAAAGTGCTCTCCCCAACAGTATGTAAAGCATGTGGACAACCTTTGCTGCCCCTGCTATCATCATGACTGCTGGCTGTGTAATCTCCATCTTATGTGGCCCTGTCACTGGGAGAATTGCTGAAGATATTGTTGCTGCTTTTCTTGGGGGTGGAAAACATTGCCAATGGGGCTATGGGGTCATTTACAACTCACAAAATGCCCGACGTGGGTCCAACAACCATGGACCAAGTGCTAAATTTAATTTCCCTGTCCTTGAAGATGTATACTCAAATGTAATAGTTATCACCCTTCCCTTATGTTATCCAATAGTTAACATTTGTACATTTTGCCAAAACAAGGAAGGTGCGTAATGAGATGGATGAACACAGTGGCTGCAGCGATGGACTCAGACATAGTCCTCAGGCATAGAACAGTGGTGAGGATGGCGCACAATGGAGTGGGGTTTCATTCTGCTGTGCAGATGGTTGCCGTGGGTTCGAATCAATTTAATGGCACCTAACAACAACAACAGCAGCAACGACTATATATTGTAAGTCAAATTCAGACATCGAATTGACACCCGGCAGAAAACACGATGGATAAGTGTCACTAAAATTGCTAATTCGTTTCAGTAGTCTCATTATTATATACTTAAAACAGATGTTTCTTTCAGTAGCCTATTCTCAAAGCAACATTGTTTACAATATAGTAGAAACTGGAGGAATTCACTAAGAATAAATTCTTAGGACCTACTCTGTTCTTCAGGTCAAGGCAAAGAAAAGTGGGTTGTCTCTCATCTTCTGAGTTTTCTTATCAGAATATATTCAGAAGATCAGAAATCTCTCATGCAGATCATCATTATGAGTCTATGGAATCTAAACTGAATAGCAGTATGTCATTGAATAGTGATGAATATGTTTATTTCCTTTTGGTGTATTGTCTATGAGTCTCCATTAATCATTCCTAATAGATGTCTTTATGGGTGGAGAGACAATATTTGAGAGGTCAGTTTATCAAAATGTGATAAAATGTAATTCTCTATATTCTTAGACAATGACCTCATAGTGTTAAGTGCAGATGGCATCCTTGTGAAGTGAATATTTTCCTAATTCCTGAAAGGTATGAAAATCAAGAAAGATGTGCCTGTGCATTGTATCCTGTCTCCATACTTACTCCATGTGTATGCTAAGCAAATAATCCTGGAAGTTGCACTCTATGAAGAACGGGTCATCAGGATTGGAGAAGTTCCAACAGCAGCAACCTTCCTATGCAAGCTAGCACACCTTTGCTTTCTGAAAGGAAAGATTTGGCATACTTCCTCATGAGGATCAAAGACTATAGCCTTCAAGATAGATTGTACCTCAGTGTAAAGAAAACCCAAACCCTCACAAGTAGACCAAGAAACCTCATCATGGCAAATGGAGAAAAGATGGATGCTATTTCAGATTTGGTTTTACTAGGTCCCTAATCAATGCCCATGGAATTGGCAGTCAAGACATCAAATTGCATAGTTCATTGGACAAATATCTGGTGCAAAAGACTTCTTTGAAATGCTTAAAAGGAAATGGATCACTTTGCGAACTCAGATGTGCTTGGTTCTAGCTGTAGTATGTTAAATTGTCTGATGCCCATGCAGAAGCTTGCCAATGGAAAAGAAATACCAGGGAAAAACTGATGCCATGAAATATTCAGTGTCGACGCAGAATATGAAAGATACTCTAGTCTACCAGAAATGGTCCTGGGGGGCATGGTGGTGGCACATTGCGCTGTGCACAGAAAGGTCAGCAGTTCAAAACCATCAGTAGCTCTGCAAGAGAAAGACGAGGCTTTCTACTGCCATAAAGAGTTAGTCTCAGAAACCTACAGGGGAAGTTCTACTTTGGCATGAGTTGGAATCCACTCAGGGAGAGTGAGTTAGGAGGGGGGTCAGAAGGTGGAGTCTACCTGAAGAACAAGCAGAACTGTCTTAGAAAAATAGCTTGCCAGAATGTTCCCTCAAAGGGAAGATGGTGGCCTTTGGGTCTCAAGTGCTTAGAACATGTTATTAGGTGGAACCAATCTCTGGATAGGACCTCATGCTTGATAAAGCAGAGGTGGGTTCACATAAGGGAGGAAGGTTCTCGGTGAGGTGGATGGACACCATGGCTGCAATAGCACGTTCAAGCACAGTAACGACCGTGAGGAGGACAGGACCAGGCGGAGTTTCGCTCTGTTGTGTAAAAAGTCGCTACGACTTAGGACTAACTCAGTGCCACTTAAGAACAACAGCAGTGACACCAACCAGAGAGTCCTGCTTCCCCAACAGGAGTAGGCTAAGTGGAATGTGTGAGGTTTTTAATTTAAAAGTCTGATCATGTAAAGAATTGATTATTAATCAAATGACTGGAATTAAGAGCTCCATACTCAGAGATGGAAACTTTTCCTTTTATTTGTTTTCCATGAAGATGGAAACAAGGTTCTGAAGGAGAACAGATGGAGGACAAGGTAGGTAGGGGCAGAGGTAGGCCAGCACCTTGGGGGTCCAGAAAACCCTGATTCAAGTGTTATCACTTCCACCAGTGGCTGGGGAGATACCCCCCTTTTTTTTTCTGGAAATGCCTACATTTGAGTAATTGAGCCTAAGCATGCGTTGCTCCTTCCATGAAGAATCATTGTATCACAAGTGGTTTGGTCTAGAAATTTGAAGTAGACAAGCAGCCTCTCTTCCAAAAAAAGCATCCAGGTGTGAAGTTGTCCAATGTTCCACGTGTTCATTTGTTGCCCATTCAAAATGTGCATCCCTTCTCTCCCCTTGGAGTAAAGAAGTCCGTGGGAAGGCTTCAGCTAGGGCAGAAACAGAAGGTGTGAGCAAAACCCTATAGAAGCGGTCCTTTGGCACATTGCAAGTAACAATATCCTCCCGGAAGCAATAATTATGTGCCCTTACATATCAGATCTCAACCTGTTTTTCGGCTCAAGGTTTCAGCTACCTTTTCTGGGATTTAGGATAAGATGACCAGACGTCCCGCTTTTTAACAATTTGTCCCGCGTCCTGCGGCGTTTTAAAATTAAATAAATATATTATGATACGATCTTTGTGTTCTTTGAACATTTTTGTTGCTTCGTATAGACCAATTTTTTAATCAGGGACATCCCCACCCCCTACCCCCTGGTCCATGGTGTCCCACTTAAAATCTGGTCACTTTAATTTAGGAGGATGAAGTAGATATTGAAGAAGCTTGTCAAACCTTATCCATAGAGGTGTGTACCTTCTCAGCAGCAAACCTAAGAACCGATGGAGTAGGCCAAGGCGAGAAATTCAAAAGTCACCTTATCCAGTACTAGACAAGAAGGATCCCTGTTGGTGTGATGGATGCATAGCGGGTTACTGACTGCCAGGAGAGCAGTTCAAAACCACATTCTCCGAAGCCCTCAGGGGCAGTTCTGCTTTGTCCTACAGGCTCTCAATGAGATGGAATTGACTCAATGGCGCTGAATAAGCACCAGCAACAAATACATTTCTTTGTTACTGTTATTTTACACTTCTTCCTTTAAAAGTCCTACCTACATCTTCTGGATTCCTGTGATCCATCACATGGTGAACGCATATTTGCAGGTACTTGAATCTTGCATGAGTCCATTTAGAACTTTAGGTTATGCCCGTATTGTTTTCATTTTAACAAAGCAACAACAATAACCACCACCTCTTTGCGACCTGGATCTGTTTTCCCATGGGCTTCATTCTAATCTCTTTTGTATATAATTTCCACCCTTCACTTCCCTGATTCTTACTGAGTGTTTTCTGTAAAGGATATTGCTTTTCCTTTGATGTGACTGTAAGGGGAAATTTCCACTGGAAGCATAATTGGATTTTAAAGTTATCAAACCCCTGGAGGACCAAGTGAAATTCGGCACATGCGAAGCCCAGTTCAGAGCAGACATAGGTCTAAAGAGATGGAGTTGCAGAGAGACTACTGCCCACACACCATGTCATGTGCTGCCCGCTGAGGACCTAATACTGGGTATTTGTGACTTTGTGGTCTACCCAGAAATAATCCAGGGCGCATCCCAGTGAAACTCCTTTAAAGGAACTCTACAGGTTCCTCACGTAGAGGATGAGAAAGCAAGCCTCAGTAGTGTAGGGTACATGAGTTGGACTGCTAACAGCAAGGTTAACAGTCTAACACTCCACGGCGCTCTGCAGGAGAAGGACATGGCTTTCTCTCCACTCCAGTAGAGAGTTAGTTTCAGGATCTCAAAGGGTGAGTTCTTTCTTGTATGGTTGTTATGATTTGGAAACTAGTTCTACCCTGTTCTGTAGGGGTCGCTTTGAGTAGGTATCTACTGGATGGCAGTGGGTTTGGTTTGGGATTTTGGACCCCTGTAAAGAGGTACAGTCTTGGAAACCCACGCCTAGAGTCAGAATCTACTTGATGGCCGTGAGCCTGAGTTCTTTGTCAAGACGGCAGCAGTGGGCTCACCTATAAAAACAGTTGTGCAGACAGTGCAGGACAGGGGGTGTTTTGTCCTGTTTGACACAGGGCTGCTCTGCGTTGGAACTGACTTGACTGCACCTACCAACGAAAGCACCTGATACCAGCCTCCCTGGAGCCGAACCAGGGGGATCCTGGTGTGTCAGAGTCCAGCTGCGCTCCCTCTCATTCTCAGTGTTTGGCTCTGGACAAGTAGACCACCTGGACCTCAGCTCCCCAGTGAGCCTCTGGGTAGATGCAACCTGTAGTCTTTCTATTTGCAGTCGATTGTATTAAAAACCGGCACTCCCCAAACAATGTGCTGATGGACAGAATCCCACTTGTAGTGGCCCATTGTGTTTCCCGGCATAACTGAGCTTCGCGAGGTCACCAGGCCTTTCTTTCAAGGTATCTCACACACCTACTGTGGTCGTTGGACACTTACCTACTCGCACCTTCCAGTATTTCAAGTAAGTTTCTAAACTGACAAGCCCATAACAAAAAATACAACCCAGACACATGAAGCTGATTAGTAGTGTAAGTGATGACATTTCAGCTTGTCTCCTTCGCCTGTGACTGTTGGACATTGAATGAGGAAGACTGAAGAACCCATGCACTTAAACTGTGGTGCTGGCAAAGATTGGCATTGCCATGGACTGCCAAAGGACAAGCAAGATGATCCTGGAAGAAGTACATTCTTAAGTGCTCTGTAGAGACAAAGGTAGCAAAGCTTTGTCTCACTCCCTTTAGACGTGCTGTCCTTGGGGAAGGACATCATGCCTGGTAAAGTGAAGTTGCCACCAACGAGAGGAAGCCTCCGGAACCAGACAGATTGACACAGTGGCTGCAGCAAGGGCCTCAGGCATGGGCAGAATGGTGAGGATGGCACAAGAACAAGTAGCCTTTCTCTCCCTTGTGCATCAGGGCGGAACCCACGTGATGGCCCCAACAACAAGAGTAGTATAATTGACACAGAAGGAAGTCATTAGTTATTCGGTGGCATTGATTTATCCTTCGGTGCAACTAGAAGGCTTTAAGTTTAATTAAAAAATCAATCTCATAATTTTCAAAGGTTTGAATTTTTTTAATTTAAAATGAGGGCTTTATAGTATATCGGTTTTATTTTAAAATATACACACATACACTTTTATTTATCTCCATAACTTTTCAATGGATTTTTAATTTTTTTCAAGAATCCATCTCACATCATCATCACCCTTTATTTCCCTCATTTTTTACCTAGTATTTTATGTCAAAATGCCACTTTCTGTGTCCTTTATTTGGTGATTCACTGAATTTCCTCTCATTAAACAAACCAAAAAAACCTCGCTGTCGAAGTTTTCACCACGGGACCAGTAGGTAAGATCTTAATAAATGGAGAAAAGATCAAAGTTTTCCAGGATTTCATCTTGCTGGGATACACAGTCAATGCTCATGGCAGTAGAAGTAAAGAGATGAAAGGACACATTGTATTAAATACATTTGCTGCACACGATCTCTTTAGCATGTTATTTTAAGAACTAAGATACACCTGACCCAAGCCATGGCATTTTTAATTGCCTCATGTGCAGACGAAAGGAGGATATTGAATAAGGACAACTGAAGAAAAACAATGCACTTGAACTGTGATGCTGGTGAAAAATATTGAAGCTACCACCAGCCACCAAAAGAATCAACAAATCTGCCTTGGAAGAAGTTCCAGGATGTTCTTAGATGTTCTCTGGTGGAAGATGCCAGAATAGTCTCTAGAAACAAGGATGTTAGGCTTCTTACATATTTTGGTCATGTTGGGAGGAGACAACAGACCCTGGAAGAGGACATAATGCTGTGTAAAGTGGAAAATCCAAACCACATTCACCACGTCAAGTCTGTGCTGACTCATTGTGACCTTTCCATGTGTTTCTGAGACTGGAACAGTTTCTGGCCTGGAAAGTCCAGTCTTTCTTTGACAGATCTGCTGGAGGTTTTGAACTGCCAACCGTTGGTCCAACATCCCAATGTGTAACCACTACACCACCAGGGCTCCTTGGAAGTAGAAAGGTAGTGACAAAGAAGACCTTTGCCATGATGGATTGACATAGTGACTGCAACATATGGCTCAATCATTAGAATCACTGTGCAGTTGGTTCGGGAACAGATGGCATTTCCTTCCATTGTTTGCACTGAGGGCCATTGGTGTTGATACTGTGTGTATGCCCCCAAGTGGATTCTACCACATAAAAAAAAAAACCCCACAGCGAGAGTAGAGGTGTCCTCCAACATTTTCGAGGTTGTACTCTTTACAGAAGAGCCCTGGAGGCAAAGTGGATTGTGCTGCGCTGCTAACTGCAAGGTCAATGGTTTGAAACCATCTGCAAAGCTAGAGAAGAAAGATGGAGCTTTCTACTCCCATAAATAGTGACAGTGTGGGAAACCCACAGTTCAGCCTGTCTGCTCAGGTACATCTTTACAGAAGTCAGTCACCACGCCTTTGCTGCACAGAGCCACTGTTGGGCTTTTGGTTGCCAGATTAGTGCTTCACCATTGCCCCCGACGAGGTTCTTTATCAGGTTCAGCAGAGAAGAAAGCCTTCAAAATCCCCTCTTCTAGAAAATGGTTCATCTCTCCCTGGCTCATGGAAGTGAGTGGCTCCAGGCAATGAATACTTTTGATTTGGGAGGTCCAGCCTGATCCAAGTGGACCCCATGACTACTTAAGCTGCTGTCCGAAACGCACATAGACCAGAGCAAGGTTTCTGCTTTCCATCACCAAGGACAAAATTACTACTCATGGGTGAAGTTTCCTCTAGATCAATCCATCTCACTAGAGGCAGCATTGAATTTCACTTGAAGAGATTTCCTTGCCCTGTCTCCTCCCTGTCTATTGACTGACCTTCACAAATTCCTGCTCTGATTGCCACACTCTGCTTCAGGACTACAGCAAGGAAGCCCTGGAAATGCTCCTCTATTGATTATCCTCAAGTCCAGTCCAACTCTTAGTGCCCCCATAGGCCAGAGGAAAACAGCACCCTGGGGTATCCAAAGCCATAAGTCTTTATGGGAGCAGACAGCCTCATCTTTCAGCCAGCGAGTGGCAGGTGGATTTGAACCACTGGCCTCAAGGTTAGCAGCCCAAATTGCAAACCCACTGCATAACTAGCTTTATTTAAGCAAGAGTTGTAGAAGGTCAAGAGTTCTAGGGGGCAAATATAAGCATGTGCTTTAAAACCCCAAGGTATAAATCTGTCTGAAAGCTTGATCAAATCTGAATCATCAACCTCAACGCATACCAAAAAAACGCCCGAAAGTAAACAACTAAAATAAAATCACTACTATCAATTTGATTCAGACACATCACAACTCTAAAGGCCAGAGTAGAACTACCCTGTGGGTTTCAGAGGCTCTAAACTCCTTTAGGAAATAGATAACCTTGTCTTTCCCATGCATAGGGGCTGGCAGTTTTGAACTGCTAACTTTGTGCTGACTGGTCACCCCTAAGCCACTTCAATACATAGTAGTGTCCATATTGCTAAGCCAGAGTTGCTGCTGCTGCTGTTAGGGGCCATCTAGTTAGTTCTTTGACCCATGGTGACCCCTATGCACAACAGAACGACCCACTGCACGGTCCTGCACCGGGCATCATGGTCCTACATCTGCACCATTGTTCCAGAGTTAGTCATAGGCAAACTTTGCTTCCTTTATGAATAAATTAAGAAGGGTCTTATATCCTTCTTTTTTCATAATTGCATATGCCCTTACTCTCTAAAACTGGAATGACTCCATGGCCCTGACTGGAAACCCCATCCACAGAAGAAAAGCCATTGTCAGATATGCTCAATGCATTGACTTTTGTCCTGACTGTTTTACCCTTGCTTGGAGAGATGTCAGTGTGGCAATATCATCATGCTCGTGGCTGCAGTTACCTCTGTCAGGGTGCATTGAGGTCTCTGTGCTGGAGAAGGGCACCCGCAGTAATGAAATTGAGATTGCAGTTTGTTTTGGCTGGGGATTGATCAAACACACAACGGATTCTTTAAGCGATCAACAGATTTGATTATTCCTTGATGTACATTTGGGGAGCAGATAAATCATATCTGTAATTGACGTTAGTTTGAAGGGAATTGCCACACAAAACTTCTGCCTGGAGAGCGATGATAGGGTTCTGTAGTTCATTGCATGAGACTACTCAAAATATTGTGCAATTCTTGCCGACTCAATAAGAAAGTTCATCTGAGCAAGTACACACAGTGTCCCCAAAGGCAATTAATTAGGACTTGCAACTATTTTCCTAGATAAGCTCTACTAACTATTGACATGAGAGTGGAGATTGCATTTTGTTTTGTTTGTGGATGTATTCTCACAGGTCTAAGTCCTTTTGTGTCGACTGTAACCTTTATTGCCCTTGAGGCCCACAGTCCCTGGGATGTGGTTGGCACAAGCCATTATGTCTGGGTCTAAGGGCAGGTTTTCTAGAGAAACAAAAGCAGTTGGACATGTGCATTGAGCAGGAGAGAGAGGTAGGTGGATAGATGGCTAACACAGAGAGAGAGCTAGTCAGATAGAGAGCAAGCAGGCAGCGATTTTTGCTTTTTAACCATGTATTATTTTAATGGCATTTTGAGGACTACAGTCAGCCTGACCCAAGCCATGCTTTCGGAAAGCAGAAAACCAAATAAGGAAGACAATAGACAAATCAATACTTCAGACTTTGGGTATTGGTGAAGCAAATTGAATATACCACATACTGACAGAAAAATGAAACAATCTCTCTGGAAGAAGTCCAGCCAGAATGTGCCTAGGAAGGGAGGATGACAAGACTGTGTCTCACTTATCTTGGACATGCTATCAGGAAGCACTAGTGCCTGGTGGCAGACATCAAGCTCAGTAAATTGGAAGGTCAGCAAAATAGTAGAAGCCCCTTGGAGAGATGGGTTGCACAGTAGCTGCTACAGTGATTGTGGGGGGACACAAGGTGAGACGGTTTCTCAGTCTATTGGGCAGAAGGTTCCTGTGAACAGGAGGAACTTGACTGAACTCTAACAGCAGTGGAGAGGGAGAGGGAGAGCTAGAGTGGCAAGCGGCAGGAAGCTGAAAACTGGGAGGGAGGGAAGGAAAAAGGGAGGCAGGGAGGGTGAGAGAAAGAATTGATGGAGAGAGTGAATTAGGCTGGCTTCTTAAAGAAGTAAAGCCAGTGACATAGATGTATAAGGAAGGTTTAGTGCAAGGACTCATTCTATATCAAGAATGCATTCGAGCTAAGTCTAATCCAAGTCCATGGGTCTGATGCCTGCCAGAGCCTCTTCAGCCTCCTGTAGGGGCAGGTCGGTTACACAGAAAGGTGCGGTGGGATACAGTGTGCTCCTAGGCTGAGGAGTGCAGGGTCCTGTGAATCTGAAGTCAGTGCTAACAGCTCCCAGGGCCAGGTGGCCAACAGAGTCTCCGTGAGGAGAAAAATAAAGGAACGAGAGAAGGTGAGGAAGGGTCCCTAGCGTCTCTCTTATACAAAGGCCACACTTCCGAGAAGGCACCATTAGGATGTAACCTGACTGCCAGGTGGGTCTCCAGCCCTCCTATAGTCGAATGGCCCCAGAGATGGAGGGAGAGATTTCCTTCATGGAAATGGCTCACACAATAATGGGGAGTGACAAGTCCCAAATCCATAGGCCAGGGAGCAGGCTGGGAGACCTCTAGCAGTACACTGGATTATAGGGGATTGTAAATCCCAAACCCGAAATCAGGTGGCAAGTTGGAGATTTCTGCAGGTTTAAAGTCCTATGATCTGCAGGTCAAGTGACAAGACTACAGGGTCAGGAGAGAGTGGTCTTTGCCAAAACAACCCTGCAGACACAGGAGAAAGACCACAGCTCTAGGGACATTCCCCCCACCCCACCCCACCCCCCGCCACTGATGTATTCCTCACGTCTGCTCACATTACATTACCTTAGGGAACAGCAACCAGTCTGGTCCACGAACGTCCTGAGAAGCAAAGGCCAGCTAAGTGGATACAAACCAGTATCATCACAATCTGGAGAGACTGCCCTGAAAGAAGTAGCCCAGGAAAGGGTCAATGGGGAGTCACCCATTTTCCGCTGGCATGGTGATCACTAGTTTCCAGGGCTTTTGCTTTCCACCAACCCTCACTCTCTCCCACTAAGTTGTGCCCATCAAGAAGCACCAGGGAATAACCCATAGCCACAGTATCCCCTGCCTAGCTCCTCCTTTGGGTTCTTTCCCGCTCTCTCCTGTCCCCATCAGAGACCGCAGCACTTGCCTTCAAATGGTTCTTCCACTGTCCCAGGGTGCCAACTCCCAGAGCTTCCATGACCCGCCTCTGTCCCTCCAATCGTGGCAGCTTTCATATTCTTGGCCTTATGGATGAAACTCCAAATGCATTTCCCCACTGAGACATCAAATAGCTGGTATTTGGGCAGCTAGAACCATCAGCACAGATTAAATGGTTTTCTGCAACATATTGGCAACTTCTCCATCTGTTATATATTGTTTTCTTGGGAATCAATTTTCTAAATTAAAATTTAAAAGGATTACAATTATATTTTTGTTATGCCCTTCATGATTAAGTTGGGTAAAATGGATGTGTTGCTTTATTTTTTATTTTAATTTACTGGCTAGAGTCCCCTACTCCCACCTCAGAAAGAGTATAAATTTCAAAGAGTATATATTTTGTGCCCATTAATTGGTTTATGACTCTATACTTAATGATGGAAATGTAACTTTGTTTGGTTTAGAAAGTCTAACAGAGGATCTATGAGACAGAGATGGCTTTAAATGACACTTTTTTTTAAAAAAATGACACATTTTATGTGACTTACTGCTATCTATAAGAAAATTAGAGAGAGAGAAAAAGAGAGACCCCACAATGTTATGCAAAATAATCCAAATCATGTCAGTTCTGGGTCTCGTTTAAAATAGCCATATGTCAGTCACACTGAAAAAAGAAGAAAGAAAGAAAAGGAAACGAAGAATTTGAAATCCCTACACTGGTTAGAAATGATTTAAAAATTCACTGCCACAGAGTCAGTCAATGCTGACTCGCAGCCGCCCCAGAGGACAGAGAACACTAACTCCTTACGGAAGTAGAAAGCCCATCTTTCTCCTGAAAAGCAACAGTGGTTTCAAACTACTGACCACGTGCTTAGCACCCCGTTAACCACTGCACTACCCAGGCTCCATTAGAAATGATGCCGTGGTCCCAAAGAGCTAGAGAGGAGGACCCTAAATCCCAAGCCCACCACCCTGGAGTAGATTCCAACTTACAGAGACGCTCTCTCAAGTCCCCACGGTTGTGAATATTTATGGGAACAAATAGCCTCATAGGTCGCCAGCATAGCAGCTTGTGGATTTGATCTGCCAACAAGGGGTTAGGAGTGCAAAGCTTACCCGTCGTAACAACCAGGGATTTATAGAGAAGGGAGTCGAGGGCGATAGCACTATAGTCTCACACCATACTCACTGCCACCGGGGTCATTCTGAGTGCTAGGGACCCTAGCTGCATGCCATTTCAGGTTAAACCCAAACCACTGCCATCAATGGGTCCCAACTCATAGCCACCCTATATGACAGAATGGAATTGCTCCTTGGGGTTTCTGAGGCTGTCAATCTTAATAGCCTGATTCTAATTACCTGCCAGAAAACCATGTGACTTTGCACCATGATTAAGGTACTGCAAGACCTCTTTGCAGCCTCTCATAGCCTCAGTTAGGACTGTGAGGTGTCCGGAGAAGGCCAGCGTCGCTCTGAGGGTGTGCACAGTGCCTGGGGAGGACCCCAGAGTGGATAGGTTTCCATCTGGTTGATGCAGAGGCCCGTCTCCTTGGGAGAAAAGGCAGAGGCTTTATGATGGCGAATGATGATGAAGACAAAGGCACTAGCTAAAGTTACCAGTCAGCAGGCAAGTCCAGAACATGGTCAAGGGCATGACACCGGCTTCCATTTCTACATGAAGTCTTTGTATGCTTTCTTCCCCATCAATGGGAATTTAGAACAGGTTTCTTATTGAAGCCCCACACCTCTTAGCCAAAAGACACATTTGTAGGTTTGAGATATGGACAACTATTGTTAATACTATATTTAAGCCCAGAAAGATCACTTAATCCTTGAAGGAAATGGCATTGAACTTTCCGTCCAGAGGATGTCCAGAAACTGCTGGGTGGTGACTATGTTGCTGGCATTATATATGTATATGTATATATACCTATATAGTGTATATACACATACATTATATGTACACATAATATATATTTCATTCTATAGTCTGATGAATATGCATAATTATATATTCATCAGACTACAGAATGAAATCTAAGAGTTGTTCAGCTAGAAAAATGAGGCTCCATGATTCTAGGAGTGGACAAGCCTGCCAGGGTGCAGTATAGCAACGATGAAGCCCCCACCCCGTCCATTACCGAAATTCTACCTACAAACAAGTTAGACTGGAGCATATACACTGGTATAGATAAGAGCTCTGGACACACACAACCCTGGACAGATTAACCCTCAAGAACAATATGGAAGCATCAATACCATGAGGGTAGGAAAGGAGCAGGAGAAGAAAGGAAAACTGATCTCAATGATAGATGTATAACACCCCTGGCCCTGCCCCTCCCCACATACACACATGCTGATAAACAACAAAAACATGGGTGAAGGGAGACAGCAGACAGTGTAAGATATGCAAATAATAATAATTTACAATTTATCAAGGGTTCATTGAGAGCTGGGAATGAGGAGCTGATACCAAGGACTCAAGTAGAAAGAAAATGTTTTGAAATGGTAATGACAACAGATGTACAAATGTGCTTGATAAAATGGATGTGTGGATTATTAGAAGAGCTGTAAGAGCCCTCAATAACATGATTTTTACAAACCCACAAAGACCTGGATGTAATATTAAAATGCAATCACATGTACATAGAAATAATAATAATGATGATGATGATGATTACATGAGAAAACTGTGTGACTAAGTTTCTCTTCTCCTATAATTCACTCTATGTATCCAACCCCTATTTAAAAATCTGTATCTACAGTAATCCATTTTTAGTTGCACTAAAAATGTATATAGACAAAACTATAAGGGAATCCAATGGAGATTTCATCCCTCTAGAGGACTATTTGAACTGGATATTGGGCTTTTACTGTCATCCACAGCTTTCTTCAAATCGGGTGTTCAGATTTTAAACCCTAACGCAATTTCCTCTTCTGGTCGTGGACTGTATTACGTTCAGTCCTGGGATCATACCAGCTGGTGTGCTTTATTCTGTGTGTACCTAGTTGACACCTTCCTTAGATGGCTGGTTGCTTTAAGACAAACCAGTAAGACCGTAGGCATTATTCTTTCTGACAGCAAGGCACCGTCTGCCAGTCTCACCACATTGAGCTTCAGCACACATACCTTCACTGGTCTCTTCATGAAGGCAAGCATCAAGAAGGCACCAATCATAAGAACTACTTGTTCTTAAATTAGTACTTCTTGCCTAGATCAATATTACTATTAAAAATGCCAAGTACCCCGACAGGTTACCTATAATATTTCTCAAATAGTTGAGAATGCTGCCTCCAATGTGGACCAGGAATATAGATCTATGAGCCTTCATTATAGGAATGGATTTTAAGCTTATCTCTTCTTTTAATCGCCAAAATGAATATTATATCTGATTACAAAAATAATTGATTAAAAGGGGAAAAAAAGACCCTATCTCAAGAGAATCTGTGAAAGTAGACACAGTAATTTCACAGGCCAGTGGCAATGGAGTGAGCAGACCATGGTCTGATTCCTGTTTCTGCATTGCATGTCGTATCAGCCCTATTAGGCAGCACAGACTCTAGCCCCATGTCTTCCCTTTGTCCTCCTGCCAAACATCTATCTGGAATGCCAAAGAGATCCACTCGAGACATTATCTGCTATCACAGTGGAATCTGTAGTCCCTGAATACCTATTAGTATTTTAAACATGGTCTCTCCTTCAGGCACAGAGATATGACATCACCTTGTAGACAATAGGACACATCAATGATTGGAAGGTGTCAAGTGTCTCAGCCTCCTGATAATTAAGAGAAGTTAGCATCATACTAACACAATTGCCATGTACTGAAAGGCAGACGTTCAAATGGTTTCATATGTTTCTCATAATGTCTGCTCCAGAAATATCGGCTTGATTAATTTATCTGTCTCATTGAAGAAAAAAAAGCCTATTCTCTATATAGGTCAAGATGAGATCATTTGAAAAATCTACACTTTTGAGAACTTTTAAATTACCAAAAAAAAAGAAAAAAACTCATTGGTGAGCCAGAGTCAAATTATATGGCCGTTTTGGCTCTCAGAATTCAAAGCATTGATGTCTGGGATCATGTGCATGGGATAATTCCAGGCTACTCTCCATAAATAATACATGTCATTTCTGCTTCACCGAGACTGTCACTGACTACTCTAAATGACTTTCAATGCAGGGCCCAGCCTGCTCTCCCAGAGTGCACTTCAGCTCAATTCCAAACCTGAAGGGTCCTTCCAGTATCCAGCCAGCTACCACAGCAACCAGACTCTGGCCTTGGGAGAGACAGCCCCAGCACAGCTCCCAGCCCGCAGCGCCCAGGGCCGGGCCGCAGCCCAGAGCTTCAGCCAGGTATGTTCAAGGGGGCCATCGTGAATGCCAACAGGGCAGGTGGGGATGTGGAACGGAAATGCATATGGGAGCCCAAACTTGTCAGGCCATGCACGTTAGATGTGCCCTGCAATTTCTGCAAGATGCCTTCACTGCTGTGGATTAAGTAAGCGAATGGTAAACTGTGATGATGCAGAGAAGTGGAAGTTGAACACATGTTGTCTAGGGCTGACAGTGAGTTGCTTATTCTGTGTGTTAATGATATGTGAAAGGGGGTCCACTTGCTATCTATCTGTGTCTGTGAGTGAGAAAAACATGACTTGTCTGAGTTTGGTGAGTGCCCTTAGAAAAGAGAATCACTTAATTTCCTTTCACTTTGTTTTGTTTCTGTCCATCTACGTAAGCCTAGTGTAAATGCAGAATACAACACTCTCCCAAAGAGAAGTCACAATCACTTTAGGAACAGCTAGGGTGAGTCTTGTGACATCTGGAGCCCTGGTGGCTTAGTGGATGTGAAGTGCGTGTGTAAGCGAGGAAGATGAAGATGAGGCTTCCTGATGTCGTAAAGAGTTACAGTCTTGGAAGCTCACAGAGCCAATTCTCCCTGGACCTATAGAATGGCTCTGAGTTATAGTAGACAAGATTGCAGGGAGTTGGGTGTGATGCCTTTGAAAGTCTGATTTTCACATGGGTCTGGAACGATTTCTTTCCGTATGTTCTTATTCTGATCTTGTCCCTGAGACTAAAAGATCTTATCAGAGTCTCAGCTGCAGGTAGAATGGCCTCTTGGTAGAAGAGATAGATGCTAATCTGAGAGTGATTCTTTTCCCCAAGAAAGTCATAAAATGATATGATACAGGGGTCTGACTCTGTAGAGACATAGAAATACAGATGTCATCAGTTGATTTTGAATTCATCGCTACCCGGTAGGGGAGAGTAGAATGCTGGGCTGTAGTCTTTATGGGAGCAGATAGCCAAGTAGTTTCTCTTGAAGAGGCATGGAGCGGGGTGTAAACTGCCTTTTTTTATTTAAAAGGCTAAGCTAAATGTGTCTGTCTGTCTGTTTACACATACTTAAAGTGGGGATTCATAGTAAAATGGAAATAAAGGAGAGTGGAATTTTCGACTAGCTGTATGAAGTTGTGTCTGTGTGTGTCTGTGTGTCTGTGCGTGTGTGTATGAATAATGATTCTATACTGCCTCAGTTACATTGAGATCAACATGTGTGTGTGTGTCATATAGAGATGCACACTACTCAGTCAGTGCTATCAGATGACTTCCCACTTTGCTAGGCCCTAGGCAGGACTAGCAAGCCTCATCTGTCTCCATCAGAGAAGCTCGAGTGTTCCCACTGCTGAACTGCTGACCTTGAGATGAACACCGAAGCCCCGTACTCTCCTATGCCCTTCAAACTCAAAACACCCACTTCTATCAAGTCAACTCTGAATGAAAGGCCAGGGCAGAACTGTCCCCTCTGGGTTCTGGAGACTATAGCTCTCTAAGGGAGTAGGAAGCCTTCTCTTTCTCCCTCAGAGTGGCTGTAGTGGGGAGGTGGGGGTGTGGAAGCCCCGATCTTGAGTTCAGTAGCCCATATGGTAACTCCTGATGCCACCAGGGGATCTCCTCAATGGCAGATGGGTTGGTTTGGGCGATCACTGACAGGTCACTAACGTAAGACCTGTGCCCTCAAAAGTCAAAGAATTGCTCGACAAGCAAACCAGTGTTTTTATTCTGAGATGAGTGCTAGTCCCTTGGAATTGGTGAGGTTACATTCTAGCCCAATAATGTCGCTGTCCTCCCAATTCATCTTTGCAATAGCAGTGTGTATCCTCCACAAGAGCCTTTAGAGTCCTTTCAGCATTTTTCTTTTGTTGTTGTTGTTGTTGTTTTGGTTTTTTATTTTGTTTTCCTTTGTTTTAAATCATTTTACTGGGGGTTCATACAACTCCCTCCATGATCAACACATGCATCAATTGTATGCAGACCACATACACTCATTGCCAATGAGTTGATGCCAACTCACCGTAACTCTAAAAGATGGAGCAGAACTGGCCCTGTGAGTTTTTGAGACGGTAACGCTTTCCAAGATAAACTGGTGGTATTGAACTGCTGACCTTACAGTTAGCGGCCCAATGTATAACCACACCGCCACCTGGAATCTCCTTCTTTCAATATTTTGAGTGATGATGATACATCTCATTTCTTGTTCTAGGCTTCCTAGAAACTGGGTTTTTATGCATCCTTGTAGTTCTGAAGTGCCAGAAGGGCTAGAAGCATTGCAAGTGTCACTTACGGGTGCCCCGCCTGGGTAATAGGCTCAGGGATGTCCCTATCCCACTGCTGTCAGAAGCAGACTTGGTTCTGACTCCTAGGGACCCCCACCCCCACCCCAGGGTAGAGCAGAACTGTCCCTACAAGTTTCCAAAGCCATGAGGCACAGCAGCTGCACCAATGAGCTCAGACAGAACAACAAATCCAGGCTGGTGCGGGACCAGTAGTGTATCCTTCTGCCATATCTGGGATCGACTGCACATTCTATAACCAACTTGAGGGCACCTAACAAAAGCAACAACAACTACAACTGCCACACCGAGTCCTCACAGAATCACTCCCACATCTGTCTCCCATGTAGCCTCTGGTGGATCCACACGGCTGACTTTACAGTTAGCAGGTTTTATCCACTGTGTTGCCCGAGCCGCTTCTCTCCACACACACTCAGTTCTTTACCAAAGCAAAAAGTGTGTCTATCTAAAAGAAAGCAAATGATTTCTTCTGCTGCTCATAAATCACTTCTGGATATAATTTCCCCCAAGGATCACAGGTTCCTGGGATGCTAATTCCGATTAAAAAATTCTTCCAGTGTATTCTACAGGACCAACCTTTGTTGTGTGACCGTCAGCCAGACTCCATAGTTGGCGCCAGCAGTGTATACACAGCCTACCTTGCTGTCCACATCGGTCTGAGCATAGTAGCTGTATCTTCACATGGGCTCTGTCTTCTCCTCTTGTCTGGTTGCTCGAATAAGACACGACATAGGAGGACTAACAGTTAGGATCCCCCTACTCTGGTAAGACTGTGTCAGTGTAACAGTTACATCAAGGGAAAACCCTGTCTCCCAACAAGGCGGCCTATGTAGGAAGAGCTATTACAATTTCATGTCATCTCTTGGAGGAGGGTCGCAACTGGACCCATAGCCATATTAGAGGCAGCCGGTGTGACACCACTCCAACCAAAAGCCATGTTCTCCACATGGAGCCAGAGGTGGCTCATAGAGACCCGTGTGTGTGTGTTTCTGAGACTCTGACTGTCTATGGGAGAGCAAAGCCCAGTCTCCCTCCCCTGGAGCTGCCGGTGGTTTCAAACTGCCAGCCATGCAGATCACAGCCCAACACACAGAGACTACCTCAGCAGGGCTCCTTGGCACCACTCCAGTTTGCCTGAATTACAGAATGCACTGTAGTTAGAGGTCCCAGATCAGCATGGCGGATGTGACCTTGTGGAGATGTCTGTCATGTAGAACATGCATGTACAGCCTCAGAAAGCCTCTGAGGTGCTTCTGCGCCATCCTGCAGGGTCTCTGTGAGTCCAGGCTTGACTCAACAGCGAGCAACTTGGTTTCATCTCCGCTGCTTTGCTTAAAACCTCTTGCCTTTCCTTCTCTTTTCCGGGGTAAGGGTATGTGATCTGGCCTCAATAATCGAAACATTTGTTACTGCATGGAGAAAGTGCATGTCTTTTACTATGATATTACCTTTCCCTGCAAATATTGGATGGTTATAGTTACTCTGCTGCTTGAGTCTCATAAAGAATTTCTTTATGAGATATATTTATTTCTTTATGAGTATGTAATATATTTTTGACCAGGCATTTACAGCATTTACAAAAAAGTTGCTATTAAGAAATCACTCCTATATATATTCTTTGAGATGCATTTTTATGAAACACATGCCTTTTTTTGTTTTCTGCTTATATGTTTTCTTCCCACTGATAGATTGAAGAAATGGCCATATGAAGGACTTTCAACGTATTTGCTGGTGATAGCCTATATAATAACCTTTATCATAATTTTTTATTAGTGGGATGTCTAAAAGAGAGGAAAAATAAAGCCAAACTCACTGCCATTGAGTCCATTCTGACTTAAAATGACATTGGGGGACGAGGGAACTGTCCCTGTGGGTTTCTGAGACTCAAACAAACCCTTTATAGGAGCAGAAAACCACATCTTTCCCCCACAGAAAAAGTGATCATCTTGAACTGCTAACTTCACAAGCAACAAACCAGCATGAAACCCACTATGTCGCCACGGCTCCCACCCAAAGGAAGAGAAAGATAGGGACTACCCGACCCGGTACCATCAAGTGGATTCCAACTCATGGAGAATCTACATAACTGAGTCAAACTTCCCCTTGGCTCTCTGAGACTTTAAAACTTGACAGGAGTGGTCAGCGTCATCATTCTCCAGGGATCAGCTGGTGGGTTTGAACTGTGGATGTTGAGGGAGTAGCTCCATCTGTAGCTTACTCTGAAAGGCCAGATTCTTCTAGAGAAACAAAACTATAGGCATTAATATGTGTATATAAAGAGAGAAGTTTGTAACAAGAAAAAAATGGCTCACAACATTCTAGGGCCAGTTGAGTCCAGTTTGGCGAGCAAATGTTAAACTGGAGAGGTTTTTCTTAACTTGGGTGGCTGTCTGGAGTGGGGAAGTTAAGAAGCTAGTGCAGGCAGAGGTGGATCCGCAGATCAGATGTTACGTCAGACTGCAGATAGCTCCTAGCAGCTACAGGTACCAACGTGGGCTCTGGGGACATGTCCCAAGAAGCTAGACACAGGATCCAGGCCATCAGAGAGGAGAGAGTGAGAGAGCAGGAGCCAGCCAGTTCTCCACAGCATCTCTTTGATAGATATAAAAGTGACCACACCATCAAAAACAAACTGGCCATACTTTCAGAGATCACGCTCTTTTCCACTGTCCCTGGACAGTGAAGGATACCGAGAACTATTCAGCTGAGGGAAGAGGGCAGTATGGGGCAGAATCCAGAAGATTCCTAAATAAGGAGCTTCCAGTTTTCCTCTTTCTGGGGAGCAAGGGGCTGCATTCTTGCTTCCAGAGAATGGCATGTTAGAGTACACCTGAGAGCTTGCTTACCATGGAAGCTCCCTCAAGTCCTGGTGCCCCCTCTTCCTTGGGGCCCCATCACATAGACATTGCTAACTGCCAAATGATTGAGCTGGTGTTATGTGACCCAATGCCTCCACTGAAGACTGTACTGTTAGACAATCTGGTGTGTCCCAGGCCCTTTGGTGAACAAAGGACCTTTTCACAAGGAAAGACATTCCAAGGACTTGAATATCCCTCTCCAGGAGTCTAGGACAAAGGCCAGACCTCGCTTTAGGCAAGGTTACATTCTTTATTCCACACTGTGTCTGGGGTTATTTTAAAGAGTGACTTGCCTTCTGATGACAGTTTCTAAAAAGACATTTTCAGAATTCTGTGAGCAAGAGGAGTGATGGTAGAGACATATCAATTGCATCCTGGGTTCAAGTTTGATCTGTGAATGCTAAAGTGCACTGTATTATAGAAACACTTCATAGACTATTTGTACAAAACTGTGTTTCACAGGCGATGGTCTCTTCTTGTTACAAGTAGAGAGAGTATATGGCCGGGCAGGTGCTAGTGTAGGCCCAATGCCATATATGAACTTTCCCCTCAAAAGTTGTAATCAACAATATATAGCTGATATTGCTAACTAAAGTTGCCTGAGGGCATTTCTGAGTACTCCCAGCCATTTGTGATACTCCCTTGTAGAAACTTTGTAGAAACCAGGATGTGCGATTCTAGGACTAAGACTTTTTATTAAATCACTTTATTGGGGACTCGTACAACTCTTATCATAATCCATACATCCATCCATTGTATCAAGCCCATTTGTACATTAATTATTTGCATTCTTATACCATCCACTGTCTCCCTTCACCCTTATCTGTTGTTTCTCCCTCCTTGGGTGAGGAATGTTAAATATCAATCACTGCAATTGGTTTCCCTTTCCTTCCTCCCTACCCTCCATGGTATTGCTACTCCCATAATTGTTCCCGAGGGAGTTATCTGTCCTGGATAACGTATGTCCATAACTTTTATCTGTACCAGTGTATATGCTCTGGGCTAGCCAGATCTGTAAGGTAGAACTGGGGTCATGATAGTGGGGGCAGGTAGCACTAGACCCAAACAAGGCAGCCAACTTAAATGCAGAGCACTCTTCCTCACTGCTCAGAGGACTCAGGGGCCTCAACCAGAAGCCACAACAACTCTTTGGTCATCAGGTCTAACAGATGACCTTTCTGGGCCTGACCCTGGTGGCTTGTCCTTTGACCTGTGTCCTTCAGCTTAGCTCCTTGCCACCCTCCATTCTACGTGCCCTCTTAGCAACCTTGACCCTAGTCCCCATCCATCAATTTTCTCTGTGGAGGGTGAGATGCCCCTGAAGACTAGCTTCTCAGTCCAATCACAACTATGGCACAGTGAAAACCCTTGAATCGAGTAGAGGAGGGAGCCAGCAGCTGATGGTATTCATCTCCGGGCAGACCAGGACCCAGGGCTGTATCTCCTCATTCTTGGCACAGGTGACCTGGTTGCCCAACACCCTGAGCACATGCTCCCCTCATCCCGGATTCAGCGCTGTCCATTCTGGGGAAATTGGCAGGTCTCAGCATATCTTCACCAGAATCCCAGGAGATCCCCAAATGACCCTACACAGAGTGACTCGTGCAAGTGGCCCTGCTGCTCACCCTCTGAAGTTAAGAACCGTGGCTAATGGATATGATCAAGTGCATTGCTTGGTTTGCATGGCCAAATCCCTGCAGAGTGACAGATATGTACATCCTCAGGTCCCCAAAATTCTGTCCCCCAAATATCCCCCATGCTGCCCCGACTTTACAGATAAAACAGGATGAAGGATTTAGGAAACCACTGAACTCCATATTTCATACTTAGGGCATATTGCCAGGCAAGACCTGTCTACTTCTATAAAAAATAGGGCATATAAAAGCCCAAAGGGCACTTCTACTTGGTCCTAAGGGGTCATGATGGGTCAGAGTGAACTCAAAGGCAACCACCAGCATATTCCAAGGTCAAATCTGATTGAAGAGGAAGCTACCATAGAGGTGACCCCTTAGTATGCGATCAAGAAAAGTATTGACACCCAGCCTTCCCCCAATACTTCTAAACATTGTATATCATTTTTATTCTTTTAAGGCCTTCATTATCATTAACAAAGATCTTAGTTCTTATAGGCACATATTTCCAAGTATCCCTAGGCGAAGGGAGTACAGTAGTCATTTGTCTGAATTTTTTATATACTTGAATTTTAACGATGTTTCAGTTGCTTTTCTGTTTTATAGATATGTATGTGTTTTGTGTGTGTGTGCTAAACGAACATGCTTTCAAGGGGGTATGGAGTCCTGTTGGTGTAGTGATTGCACGTAGGCCTGCTAACAGCAAAGTCAGCCATTCAACATCACCAGCTGCTGCACAGGAGGAAGAAGATGCTTTCTGCTCCCACTAAGACTGACAGTCATGGAATCCCACAGTCACAGTTCTGTCCGGCCCTTTTGTGTCACTGTGAGTCAGAATCGACTCAATGCCAGTGAGTTTTGAGTTTTTCTTGGTGTGTCTGTGACAGTGAGGTAGATGAACTTCTACCCTTCTTAAGATGTGTTTGTATTATATCACGCCTAGTGACCTCTGACAAAATGAAACAAAACCCACAGCCATTGAGTGCTTTCTGACTCCCAGTGACCCTGTAGGGCAGTGGAAAACAGGCCGTGTGGGATTGCAAGACTGTGGCTATTAGACTAAAGACCATCTTCCTCCAGCTTGCTGACTCCCACTTTCTCACCGACCTGGAGTTGATGCCAGCTCACAGTGACCCCAAAGACAGGGAAGAACCATCTCGAGGGTTTCTGAGGCTCTAACTCTTCAAGGCAACAGTTCCCAACCTTTCACAGGGATTCACCGATTCATAACAGCAGCAAAATTACAGTTATGAAGTAGCAATACACACAACTTTATGGTTGGGAGGTCACCACAACATGAAGAACTGTATTAAAGGGTCATGGCATTAGGAAGGTTGATAATCACTGCTTTAAGGAAGAGAAAGCCATGTCTTTTTCCCTGAGGAGTAGCTGATGGTATCAAACTGCTGACTCTGGAGATCACAACCAAACCTGTGCCCACTATGCCACTCCATTCCTTACTGATCAGGAGTTGTGAAATTAAATTTCACCATGGAAAAGAGACAAAACAGAATCATCTGCACAAGTGGGAACAAATTCGCAAACAATAATCTTTATCCTATCAATGCCACACAACACATTTCTCTGTTCAGCCGCAGCATCTTCCTTCACTATTTGTTACTCCACAGCAGTGAGTTTGGAACCTTTCTGATGTAGTGGGCTATCCTTTGGCTGCTAACCACCAGGTTGGCAGTTCAAATCTACCAGCTGCTCTTTGGGAGAAAGATGAGGCCTTCAGCGCCACAAAATATTTACAGCCTTGGAGACCCACAGGGGCAAGTCTTCAATGACAGTGAGTGAGTGAGTGAGTGGGACCACTGCGAATGATTCCTGGTGGCACAGTGGGTAAGTGCTCAGCTGGTAACCCAGGCCTTTATGCTCTACCAACTGGATGAGACAGATGAAGCCATCTGCTTCCACAAAGATCGACAGCTTTAAAAGCTTATGGGGCAGTTCTCAAACCAGACGACACTCACTGCCATTGCCATGGAGTGGATGATGACTGTTGGTGACACTTCGGGAAGAACTGCCCTGTGCATTTTCAAGATGGTAACTCTTTACTGGGGTAGAAGACTCATCTTTCTACCCTGTCCTACAGGATGGCTCTTCATCAGAATCTACTCTATAGGAAATTGTTGGGGAAGAGAGGTTGTTGTTGTTGTTGCAAAGTGCCGGTCCTTATACAACTGCTGGATATTGTAAGCACTGGCCCTCAGGTAGTTAGGGATATTGTAATTCATTCAAATGAAATGCAAAATGAGCGTTCAGTTCCTCAGCAGCACTAGTACATTCCTGGTGCAGCAAAGCCCTGGGCTACCTGACTGGACAGGACATCTGGAGAGACCTTCCAGTGCCCTCGAGAACTCTCCCAGCCAGTGTGGCTGCAGCCAGGAGCCCTTGGTTAGCTCCTGCGTGGCTGCTGGCTTTCTAGACAAATCAAGTAGCCCTCAAGGAACTGCCAATTTCAAGGGTATCTTGAGGGAGGAAGACAAGGCTGTCCGTTCTCTTCAAATTTGAAGTTTCAGAAACTCAACAGGGCAGATCTACTCCTTCCAGTGGGGTCGCTGAGAATAAGAATTGATTTGATGGCAGTGAATTCACATTTTGCTTTCTCAACAGATGGAGTCAGCACTGTTGTGAAGGGTGGCAATACGGTACACTGCATTGATAGAATTAGTTTAACGGTTATATGAGGATCCCTGGCAGCACAGGGTTATGCAGTTATGCATACATAACCACAAGATCATGAATTCAAAAGTACCAGCCGTTCTCCTGCAGAAGGATAAGGCTTTCAACTCCCGTAAAGTGTTACCCTCTCAGACACTCCCAGAGGCAGTTTTACCCTGCCAGAAAGAGTCAGAATTAACTTGGAGAGAGTGGTTTTAGAAACAGAACAACAAATATATGACATTTCAAGGATTGTCTTTTGTTTTGTTTATTTTTACTTAGAAATTATTCTGTCAACATTTCCATAAGTCTCCACCATCTTGAAAAGATTTTTGGATTTGCTGCTTGACTCCATCTAACTGTATTGAGTGATAAGTGTCAAAACATATGCTCATTTGAGGGCCCTGTAAAGCCCTCAAAAGCTCACTGCCATTGAGTAAATTTTGACTCATGTGTTATAGGACAGAGCAGAACTACCTCTGTGAGTGTCAGAAATTCTTAACCCTTTATGGGGAAGCCCTGGTAATGTCGTGGTTACACATTGGGCTGCTAATCACAAGGTCAGCAGTTCAAAACCACCCCCAGGAAGAAAGACAGTCTTCCTGCACCCATGCAAAGTTACAGTGTCTAAAACTCAGAGACAGTTCTACCCTGTCTACCATTAATTTAATGACAACCATTTTTCTATTTTGGTTTTTAAGACCCTGTTGGCACTGCCTGGTAAGCACTGGACTTTAAGCAACAAGGTCAGGGGTTCAAACCTACCAGCTGCTATGAGGGAGAACGTCGAGTCTCTGCTCCCGTAAAGGTTTACAATCTTGGCAATCCTACACAGAGTCAGTGTGAGTTGGAAATCGTGGATGGCAGTGGGCTCAAGACATTGTAAGGAGGCCTTGCGCTCAGTCTGCTAAGTGCTCAGCTGCTAACCGAACTACTGGTGGTGCAGCTCCAGCGGAAGGATGAGGACATTTGTTCGTTTGTTTCCGTCAACATTTACCATCATGGAAGCCCAGTGGGTAACTCTCAAAAAACCAACCAACCTACAAAAAGCTCCCAAACTTACTGCCATCTAGTGCATTCTGGCGCATCTCAATCCTGTTGGACAGAGGAGAGTTGCCCTTGTGGGTTTCAGAGTCTAACTCTTTACAGGAGTACAACGAGGCATCTTTCTCCCACAGAGCAGCAGCTGGTGGATTCAAACGGTTGACCTTGTGGCTGGCAACCCAACGCTTTACTTACTATGCCACTGGGGCACCTGTGGAGCAGCTCCGAAAGGATCTCAAAGGTCTAGAGGAGCTCAGGTTGAGAATAACCTTAGCGAAAGTTCCACACCGACGCTAATACTTAAATCTTCAAATAAGTTCTGATGCAATGGTATTTTAGTACATTAGTATATGTTTTTTTGTATTTATTTTATTAAAAGCTTGTGCTGTTAGATAATAGCACCCTGTACTATGGGGTAATTATTGTTCAGACTTCAAGACATGTTGTGGATAGGGGGCTCTCCTTAGACCCTCTGGGACACTCTCTCTTCCTGGCACTCCCCTGGGAAGGGTTTTTAGGAATTCCTGCCACAGACTTTCCAGTCAGTGGGCAGAAGCTTCTGCATGGCTGAGTGTTGTACAAGCCTCATTGATCTGCGACTCCTTGGAGCTGCAAAAGGAAGGAAGAGTGGGGGCAGTCACGGTCTAGGCTGAGCAGAGTCCAGTGCGCCTCCAGCAGCTGCCTCCCTGGGGAGGATGCTAGAATGCAGATGGCCAAGCCCACTCAAAACACCCTGAATCTGAGAGGAGATCTAACCAGAAAGACCACCACCAGGACCTGGTTGATGGAGCACATATTTTGCCACTTGAGGAAATCCCATGTCCGGTCCATTTTGACTCACAGTTATACTGGATAGGACAGACTACAACAGCAGCCCCTGAGCATTTATGAGACTGTAAATCTTTGCAGGAGCACGTATTCTCATTTTTCACCCACAGTGCAGTCGGTGAGTTTGAACCGCTGACCTTGAGTCTAGTAGTCCAACTTGTAACCCACTATATCATCAGAGCTCCCCTGGACACCTGTCTAAACCAAAACTAAACTCACTGCCATGAAGTTGATTCTGACTCATTGTGACCCTGCAGGACAGGGTAGAACTACCCCCATGGGTTTCCAACACTGTAACTCATTTCTGGCACAGAATGCCTCCTCTTTCTCCCCAGGAGTGGTGGTTTTGCATTGCTGGCCTTGCAGCTAGCAGCTGAGTGCACAACCAGTGCCCTACCAGAGGTTCTTGGTGCCAGACTACAATCAAAACAAGAGCTCTGGTGTCGCCCTGGACGAATAACCACAAGGTCTGTCGTTTGAGCCCGTCAGCTGTGATTCTCTGCTTCCGTAAAGATGGCAGTTTTGCAAGTGTGATGGGCCACTTCGACTGTGTCCTCCAGAGTCACTGGGAGGTCGAAGCCACTCAGTGGAAGTGGATTTGGGTAACTGAAAAAAGAGCACAGATGGAGGAGACACTCAACCTAACTCTAACCCTAACCCTAACCCTAACCCTAACTGGTTTGAGTAGCCAGCAGCTCCATACAAGAAAAAGTCCAGTCACCCACTTCCATGACGATTACAACCAAGAGAACCGTAGGGAGCAGTTCTTCCCTCAGAGGAGTGGGGATGGACTCACCTGGCACATGATTGTTATTGCCTTTGAGGCAGTTCAGAGTCACAGCAGCCCTCACCCCCCACCCCCTCCCACTGGTGTTACCACATTGCTCCAAAGATCTTCCTGGCTGCACTCCCTATGGACACAGATCGCAGGAGAGCATCATTCCCCACCTGCTCCTCTCCTCCCCAGCGGCCATGAAGCCTCAGTAAAGGTGGGGTGCTCCTGGGGCTGACCGGGCTGCTGCAGGGACAAGGAACAACATTGAACACAGAAGCTCAGGGACAACTCAGGAGGTGAAGCTTTCTACTCCCGAAAAGATTCACAGTCTTGGGGCTGTGGGGGAGCGTGGGGCTACCCTGTCCTATCCAGTCCCTATGAATCAGAAATGTCTTGATAGCAGTGAGTTTGCTTTTTAGAAGGAGCAACTGGTTTTCAAATCTGACAGCATTGAAATCACCTGGGACCCTTCAGAAAGGATGGAACTGGGGGTCCATCTCCTGAGACTCAAAAGTAAATGTCTTTGGTATAGCCAATCTATTAAGAACTTTGAAAACCCCACCCAGACAAGGAGAATATGCAACCAAACTTGGTAACTGTAACCTCTACATATGCAGTTCAGACCACCTGTTGGGAGGAAGAAAAACAAGGGGGGGGGGGTTATTCTAAGCAGTTTCCTGGACTGTTGCTGACTAGCAATCTGTGGTCAGGGTAGGTTTGTCCCTTTTCTGGGCTCACCAAAGCCTAAACTGCCAAAGTCTGGGCCCAGCTTTATTGACTGTAAGTGCCGGGGAATGGCCTTCTGCCAATCTGCAGCATCAAATCTGGGCCTGGTCCATTGCTGAACAAAAGAGAACTTATAGCCCACCCTCAGGGTGCTTATATTTCACTGTTTTTCGTTGTTGTTGTTGTTCTTTTTAATTGCTCAATTCAGCAGTTACCTGTTGGGTCTTACTGTTGGGATGTGCCATTGAGTAGGGTTTTGGAGTTGATTTGTTTTCTGGGCCTCTTCGGAGTGGGTAAAAGAGACCCCCAATTCAAACATAATTAGAGACGCCCACTTATAAAGTTGCAAACAGGACAAATCATCCAAATCGGGGAGCCCATCGGCCCTGGGCCATTGTGGTTCCCAAGGATTCACAGCCACATGGAGCACCAAGGACACTGCCATTAGTCGTGATGGGTGGCAGATCAGTGCATCAGAGTTGGAGGTGGGACTATGGGTGTGGGAAAGGCACCATGATTAGGACACATACACGATTAGAAATCGGACAAGCTTACAAGACTGGTTCAGGGCCTTTCAATCACGTTGGTCTGAGTATGACTCTTGACCAGGTCGCCCTAACATCTCAATATCCTTCCAGTGCACACCAGGCCAAGTTCCTGGAGACAAGGCTGCCCTTCTCTGCGCTGGCCGGGTGAGTCACTCTGCCGGGCCAAACCTTTTTTACATGGCTGCTGGTCCATGGTCTGAAAGAATGCCATGGAGGCTGAATTATGGAAACTCAAAAGGGATTTAGGGTTCCCACTGTACCATAGCCTTCTGTAAGTCTGGGACTCTAGTAGAGGTAAAACCACCCACCTTAAGGCTAGTAATGGAAAGCCATCAAGTTGATTCAGACTCTGCGCTGATTCTTACAGAGTTTCCAAAGCTGTGAAGCTTCTTGGGAGCAGATAAACTCACTGTTCTCTTGCAGAGCAACTCATAGGTTTAAACCAGCAACCTGGTAGTCAGCAGCACCCTGCTTCCCTTCCAGGCTTGCAAAGTCACCATTTGAAAGACCTAGCATCTCATTTTCTGGACCAGAGTCCCGTATCTCTCATCCCTTTCCTGTGTCATTAAACACACACACACATGCACACACTTATACACATGGCACAGAGGACATGTTTCAGCCTCGTGCATATCCTCCTCTCAACCCCAAGCTGGGCTGCCATTGCAAAATCAGCAGTTGGGAACGAACCGCTTGGAGAGAGATGGGCCTCTCTACTCCTATACATAGAGTCTTAGGAACCCACGGGGGCAGTTTTACCCTGTCTTGTAGAGTCACCATGCGTCAGAATCAATCCAAGGGCAGTGCTTTCTTTGGTTTTGTTTTTTGTTTGTAGGTGTTTTGTTTGTTTGCTGTGACAGTAGGTTACGCATTGGGTTGCCAACCACAAGATCAGCAGTTCAAACGCACCAGCCCTTCCTCCAAAGCAAGAAGAGGTCTTCTACTGCCATAAAGAGTCCCAGGAAGGAGCCTTGGGAACCCACTGGGGCGTTTTATCCTGCCCGTTAGACTTGTCAAGATTCGGAATGGGCCCAATGGCAGGGCATTTGAGTTGTGATTCCAAACGGTGGAGAGGCAGAATTGAAACTGACCAAGAGCATCTGGTAGCACACAGGCCCCCTCTTCCTGCAAGCCCCCTACCTGTCATTTCAACCTGGACTTTCCCACCCTACCCCCCTCTCCCTTTAGGCCCGGTTTCACACCTTCAAACACCTTTCTGCTTGATCCAGGAAAGAGTGCAGAGCTGAGCCCTCCTGGCCAGAAGTGGCCCTCAGGGTAGCCAGCGTCCATTGGAATGCAAATGTGTCTATGCAAATGTGTCCAGATTCCAGGAAAGTGCTCGCCCCTCCAGCCCGCTCCACCCTGGTCCTCGCTGGTTGTAAATAAAGGGGAGGCGACCAGCAGGTCTCTTCTCAGTCCCCACTGCTGGGGACGCTTGGAAGTACGAGGGTGAGAGGGGGGAGCATCTGGGAGCTGAGCTCTGAAATCCAGAAAAGGGCTGCTTGTCTTTTATGCGTTTTTGTGGAGGCTTCTAGGGGGTTGTTTTTTTTAACATCCTGCTGGAGCGGGGAGGGGGATTGATGGTGATTTCATGCTATTTTGCGGGCCTCCCTCTCCTGTCCTTTTAACTTGTCTTTTCCGCCTGAACAGCCACTGCCAAAAGCTCTAAGTGTGTTTATTCTAGACCCTGTCCAGAGACGTGCGCCACTCGGCCAGTCCCAGAGGCAAAAAGACACTCCGAGCTGGGGGCGCGGGAGTGACAGTAGGAATCTAACCGACCCATTGCCTCCAGGTACACCCCGCGGCTCCGGTCGGCGGCCCCGAGGCTGGTGGTCCCCAAACTTCGCAGCCGGATCCCGGGGGTCGCGCAGCCGCCTCCAGCCGGGCGGATCCACGGGCCGCGCCGGGCGGGGTCCTCGGTGGCGTCCCAGCTAAGCGCGCTTCTCTCTCCTTTCCTTTCCCGGCCGCAGGGCGCGACGAGCCGCGCGGCGCACCTGGCGGGATCCGAACCCGCGCCGCCGCCGCCGCCGCCGCGGGAGCCCTTCGCGCCCAGCCTGGGCAGCGCCTTCCACCTGCCCGACGCGCCGCCCGCCGCCGCCGCCGCCGCCGCGCTCTACTACTCCAGCTCCACGCTGCCCGCGCCGCCGCGCGGGGGCTCCCCGCTGGCCGCGCCCCCCGGCGGCTCGCCCACCAAGCTGCAGCGCGGCGGCTCGGCCCCCGAGGGCGCCGCCTACGCCGCGCCGCGCGGCTCCTCGCCCAAGCAGTCGCCCAGCCGCCTGGCCAAGTCCTACAGCACCAGCTCGCCCATCAACATCGTCGTGTCCTCGGCCGGCCTGTCGCCCATCCGCGTGACCTCGCCCCCCACCGTGCAGTCCACCATCTCGTCCTCGCCCATCCACCAGCTGAGCTCCACCATCGGCACGTACGCCACCCTGTCGCCCACCAAGCGCCTGGTCCACGCGTCGGAGCCTTACAGCAAGCACTCGCAGGAGCTGTATGCCACGGCCACGCTCCAGAGGCCGGGCAGCCTGGCAGGTAACCAGCGCGCCGTGGGGGACCGTGCCCAGCGGAGGCAGGCTGGGAGGGCACCAGGCGCCCCAGGGGCTGGGTGTGTGAGCAGTGTTAGCCCTCTGCTGGAGGTGCAGGGTGACGGGAGATCTCTCCAGAATGGGTCAGAGACTTCCTAGGAATAATGCCAGTGGCACGAATGCAGTCTAGTCAGTCAGTCAGTCAGTCAGTCAGTCAGTCAGGTACCTCTCCTCTCTCTCCCTGCTCTTCTCTGGCCTCTCTCTTTTCCTCTCCTCAATCAGCAGCTCTCTCCTTCTCCCTCTCTCCCTTCAACCAGTATATGCATGTCTCTTCTCCCACCGACCCTCTTCTCCCTCTGCCACCCATCTGAAGACCAAAACACCAAGACAGCTATCGGATCAAAGAAACTTAGTTAAGAACCACGAACCCGTGGAATGTCCCATATAGACACACACACAAAGCACAGAACGACTGCCGGCAGCCCTGGGAGTTGTGTACAGTTAGTGGTAGGAGAAAAGTAAAAAGTACTTGGACCAAATCAGACCAGCCACTTGAATAGATGGCACCAGTCTTTGCAAACACCAGCAGGAACAAATTGTCTTGAACATCTGAACTACTTACTGCACAGGGTCTATCTTGAATGGGTTCTAGATGCCTTCACCAGGGGAAAGTAAAAGACTCATCATGACAGACTGTGGAATTTAAATGGATTTCAACAAGGTGGGGGTGCGGTGGGACTGGAAATAAGATGCCAATGGAGGGAGAGACCCAGCTGGGCTGCGGTCAGGAGAAGAGAGAACCCCACTTGTACCTCTCTGCCAGTTTGAAGGAGAAGACTTGTGTGTGGACCTAGTGCCCACCACAGGCCAGTAGTGCCCATGAGGTTGTGCCCAGGAAGCCCTGCTACTGGTACCATATGCCCAGTTCCAACGAGACGCCCTGATGGAAAGCCTCAATGTCTTATCTCCCAAACTCCTGACAAGGACCTGGGTTTATTTTGGAATTCCGCCGTTTGTAGAAGGCATATATAATTGTGTCTCTGTAGTAACAGCTGCGGTGCTCATATGTTTCCTCTCGTCACAAATTGATAGCCAGCACGATAAATAGGATAAAAATGGAACTTGTTGCATGAACGAGCCAGGTGCCCAAAGGGCTTCCTCTCATTGCACACAGCTCTTGCCTGGAGTGCTGGCCCTGCATGATGCTAGGTGCATTCACTAATGGGGAATTGTCTTCTCTCCCCCTCGATCCCTCGGTTTAATAGAGTTCAAGGTAGATGTGTCAAGACAGCAGTAACACCAAACTATTACCTTGGGACCCAGCAACAGTCACCTTCTCAGAAGATGAAGATGAAGCTAGGAAACTGGGGCCAGACTTTCCCAGAAGTTTAGCAATGAAAAGGCAGGAATTCTTTCAAGGAGGAGGGATGCTGGAGCTGGGGAGGGAATAAGCTCCATGATCCACCCTGCCAGGCACCACCAAACAGCCACAGAACAGGGCACGGAGGCCGCAGAGGGAGTGACTTAGAAAAGTCCACCTCGTTCCCTGCACAGATCTGCACAGAGAAACCAGGAGAACAAGCCTCCAGAGCTTCCCGTCACTGAGTGGACTTGTACTTGACTCCACTCTCACTTTAGTAAAATTTAGTGCTAAAAAAAAATGATGGAGTGCATGCACCAGGGCCTGGGAGGGGCATTTATGAGGTGTAACAGCAATGAGTCAAGAAGTAAGCCAAATAGTTTTGCTTATATCATTGATTTTTCAGAAGAGTTGTAAAAGCTAGCACATTGTGATCATGACTCAAAGAATCTGGAATGAATGTGTAGAGGCAGGTGTGTGTGTGTGTGTGTGTGTGTGTGTGTGTGTGTGTGTGAACCATCCCTCCCCTGCATCCCCATGTGCCTTTGCTTAGTATCTCATTTCCACATCTCTAAACATCTCTGATCATGCTGGGGGAAAGGACTGTTTTGTTTTTTTTTCCAGCATACCTGTGAAGATTGACTTGAGAGCCACAGCAGATATTTTTAACTGTTTAAATCAGGTTGTTTAAATGCACACTCTTCAGTATTCATTTCAGACACATTGCTTCAGGTGTTCTGTTATTTTTTTTCTAATAATCCCATTCCTTTACAAAAAGAATGGGGCATTGCACATGTCATTTGGATATTAGGGCAGGGTGGTCCCGGTGTGTGTGTGTGTGTGTGTGTGTGTGTGTGTGTGTGTGTGTGTGTGTGAAGGACAGACTCCCAGTGTGGAGAGAAAATACTGGGGATGTCTGACTCTGAGCAGAATTCTGTATGCTGGTCGCCTTTTCAGAGCATTGTCAACCCCAGATTTGTTCCTTGAGTCAAGTCCAGACAGAAAAATGGTTTGGGCCATGGTGGGATCCTCCTTTTGTGGATTGGTCACTGATTAATAAGGACGGTGAGTGCAGGAAGAGACACTGCCTTTCTGTGATTAATTAATTCACTGAACAATTATCCAGAGAGCCCTTCTTACTTAGTGACATTAATGGAGCTGCTGGAGCCACAGTGGCCATCAATACCAACTCAAATGCTTGTCCCCATCTCCAGGGGGGGAATACAGAAAGTCATCAAGGTCAAGTTTGTGACTGGGTGGCCAGAGAGCACTCCGATTTCAAGCTTCCTTTGAATCTCTCAGGAAGTTGATGAAGGAGCCTTGGAGCCAATGGCGTAGTGACTACTCATTGGGCTGCTAACTGCAAGGTCAGCAGTTGGAAGCTACCAGCCGCCCTAAGTGAGAAAGGTGAGACTTTCTGCTGTATGGAGTCCCATGAGACTGAATTGACTTGATGGCAGGGAGTTTTGTTTATATATTTTAGTTTTTGAAAGACATGAATATGCTGGTCAAAGGAATAAATAAATAGAGGAAGGATGTTTTGATTGGGCCAAAGCTGTAAAATCAGACTCATTACTATTGAATTGATCCCAATGCATATGGTGTTACGAGTTGCAAATTGTACCTCTAATTGCCAGGTCAGCAGTTCAAACCCACCAGCTGCTCCACAAGAGAAAGATGAGGCATTCTACTCTCAGAAAGAGTTAAAGTCTTGGAACTCTGAAAGGGGTGGTTCTGTTCTGTCCAAAGCTTCTCTTTGAGTCATTTTGATGGACAAGAATAGCCAATTCAAAGTGCCAGGCAAGGGAGTGTGTCTGATGATTGATGGTAGATGGGAGAGGAGGTCAGAGTAATGGAATGAGATCAGAGAGATGACTAATGGGTAGGGTTGAGTCCAGATCAGGGAAGCCTTTGGTTGGAGGTCTCCATGCTTTGCTCACCCCATGAGCACCATTGAGAGTCAGAGCAGAGGAGTGATGTGATTGGCCCTAGGTTGTAACACTGGCTTCTGGGTGGGGTCAACATTGGAGAGGAAAAAGGACCAAAGTAGGGCCATCTATCTGTTGGGAGATAATTATAGTAGACTAAGTCAGTGGGTGATGGTGGCTTGGGAAGAATGGTGGTGCTGGAGATAATACAGTTATGTAATGCCATATATTGATTGTTAGGTCTATGGTGGAGCTGACAGGATTCTCTCATGGACTAGATGAGTGTGGAAAGAGAAAGAGAACTTCAGAGTGCCGCCAACCCAGTGACCAAACTGGGTTGGGCTGAGCTGGCTGGGTTGAGGGCCCTGATAGTGAACTATCAAGAACTTGGACAGCCTGTGTTTTTCCATGGGGTTCAAAGTGGGCGTTGATGGGAGAGCTGGAAGCACAGGCTGGAGAGAGGCTCAATCTAGAGTTGGACAAGAGGAAGTTGAGGGTTTGGAGAGGGCATTGAAAACCAAGAGTCTGGGCGAGATTTACCTAGGAAGTGACCACAGCGGGAAGGGAAAGGCATGCATGGACAGAGTCAAGGTGCCTGACACGAATTAGAGGATGAAGTGTTGAGAAAGCACCGAGGCAAAAGGAGGAGAGGAGGCAAGCATGTAGGCCCGTGCCACCTCTTGGTGCCTAGAAGAAGAGCTTGCCTCAACAGTGATGGAGATAGCATGCTGCAGAGTGAAACAAAGAAGTGAAGTCAATGCAGAGGGGGTGTGGGACTGCAGGTAGCAGGGCAGAGCGTTGGCAATAAAAACCTAATTGAAGAAGTTCTAAGAGAGAACGGGAGGACAAGAACCAATATGGATGATGGGGATGGTGTTTTCCAGGGGGTCCCCACCCCCACCCCCTGCAAAATTTCAGGTCCAAGCTGTCGCACAAATGATAAGTTCTCCCTTCAGGTTCACGGTCCCATATTGCTTATACTCATTATCATTTGCCATTGGGTCAGTTACGAATTGTATAAGAAAGCAAAACACTGCCCTGTTCCACACTGTCCTCACAATTGTTCTTATATTGGAGCTCAGGGTTGCAGCCCTGTGTCAATCCATCGTGTCAGGGGTGTTCCTGTTTTTGCTGTCCCTCTACTTTACCAAGCATGGTGTCCTTTCTCCAGAGACTGGCCTCTCCTGAGAACATGTCCAAAGTATGTTAGACAGTCTTGCCATTCTTCCTTCTAAAGTAGAGTACTCTGACGGTGCTTTTTCCAAAACAGATTGTTCTTCTGGCAGTTTGTGGTCCTTTCCATCCTTTTTGCCAGAACTGTAATCCAAATACATCGATGCTTCTTCAGCCTTCCATATTCACCACCTGACTTCCACAAGCATATGAGGCGATCCAAAATAACATGGCTTGGGGTACCTTCACCTCCACCTCAAAGCAACACTTTTCAACACTACAGAGGTCTCGTGCAGCGGACTCACCCAATGCAGAATGTCTTTGGATCTCCTGATTGCTGTTGCTGTTAGTATTGCTTGTGGATCTCCAAGTAAGACAAAATCATTCATAACATTGATCTTTTTTCCATTCATCATGATGTTATGTAGTCTCCCAGTTCTGAGGATTTTGAGCTTCTTGACACTGAGTTGCCATCCATATCGAAGGCTCCAATCCTTGATCTTCATCAGCAAGGGCCTCAGATCCTCCTCACTTTCAGCAAGCAAGGTGGTGTCATCTACATATCCAAGTAGTGATCCTGGTACAGCATTATTCTTCATATAATCAAACTTATAGTATGATTTTCTCAGCAAGCAGATTGAATACGTATGGTGAAAGGATACAAACGTGACACCTGCTTTTCTTGTTTCTAAATCATGCAGAATTCCCTTGTTCTCTTCCCACAACTGCCTCTTTATACATGTGTAAATTCTGTGTGAGCACAAACAAGTGCTCTGGAATTCCCATTCTTCTCAAGGATGTGATACACAATGTTGAAAGCCTTTACGTAGCCAATAGAACATGCATACACATCTTTCTGACATTCTTCTTTCAGCCAAGATCCATCTGGCATCAGCAATGACATCCAAGTTCTCTTCTAAGTCTGACTTGAGCCTCTGGCATCTCCCTGTCAATGGATTGCTGTAAACATTGTGGGTTGAACTCCACCAAAATTTTACTTGCATGTGATATCAATAATATTGTTCACAGGAGGGAGGGAAATAAAGAGGAGCTAATACCATGGGCTCAAGTAGAAAGAAATGTTTTGAAAATGTTGATGGCAATTTATGTACAAGTATGCTTAATACTATTGCATGATGGATTGTTAAAAGATTTGTAAGTGTCCCCCCAAAAGATGATTAATAGTAAGAAACAAAGAATTCCAATTTCACAAATAATAATGATACTGTTCTATACTTTCAGCTCTCTGTTGGGCTTCTTTTCTTTGTAATGGGTGCAAATATGGCAATTGTCTGATCAGAGGGCCAAGTAGCTGGCTTCCAAATTTCCTGAACCTTTTCCTCCCCCATTTATCACTAGTTCTTCCCAATAAGAACAACTTTATAGTCTCCTCAGAGATCTACAAACTCAAATGATTTGAGAAGGCACCACAATAAAGATGAGCACGTGGGAAGTGTAACTTAGGAGAGATCATACTGTTGGAGCTTCTTGACCTCAGGTAGACTGCACTCTCCTAGTCCAGGCACCCTGACACACGTGGTTTGCTCATTGAAGAGTACAGGTCAAGTCAAGTCTGAAAAATCATTGCCATCTCTATTTCTTCTTCTTTTTACATTGTATCTCTGTTCCCAGAAGAACCTCAGCTCAGATTTGTTGGAGCTGCTGAGGGTTCAGTTTGTTACTTGCCCACTGAAAATCTATTTCTTCATCTAGGAGATCAAAATCATCTCTACTGAACCACTAGTATATTGTTTGACTCAATTCAAGTTCACTGTTAGTATTCTTTTTTAATCATCTTATTGGGGGCTTGTTCAACTCTTATCACAATCCATCCATCCACCTATTGTATGCCAAGCACATGTGTACATTTGTTGCCACCATCATGCTCAAAACATTTGCTTTCTATTTGAGCCCTTGGTATCAGCTCCTCATTCCCCCCTTCTCTTTGTTCCCCCTTCACTCATAAACCCTTGATAATTTATAAATTATTATTATTTTATCATATCTTACACTGTCGGATGTCTCCCTTCACCCACTTTTCTGTTGTCCAACCCCAGCATGGAGGTTATCTGTAGATCCTTGTGATCGGTTCCACCTTTCTACCCCATGTCCCCTACATCCTTCCGGTATCGCCTCTATCATCACTGGTCCTGAAGGTATCATCTGTCCTGGATTCCCTTTGTTTCCAGCTCCTATCTATACCAGTGTACCTCATCTGGTTGAGTGGGATTTGTAAATTAGAATTGGGATCATGATAGTGGGAGGATGGGTGGGGAGGAAGCATTTAAGAACTAGAAGAAAGTTGTGTGTTTCATTTTTGCCATACTGCATCTAGACTGGATCCTCTCCTGTTTGTTTGGTTTTTTTTTTTTTAATGGTTCCAACTGCACTTCTGTGCATGGAGCAGGAAAACTTAATTCATTTTTGCTCTTGGGTAGTATTGACAACCCCATACATGGCTGACTTGTTACCGGGTATCTAAAGAAGTTGTTGGTGGTGTTTGTTACCATTAAGTCAACTCTGACTCAGAGTGGCCCATGTGTATGAGAATGAAGTATTGTCCAGTCCTACAACATCTTCATGTTTTCGTCTTCAACCTATACTTCTGACAATGTTTTCTTGGGGTCCCTAGAGTTTTCCTGGATGGTTTTTCCAAAGACCATCACCAGCTTTTTCTTCCATTAATCGGTCTCCATCTGGAATTCCCCAGAACCCTGTCCATCAGGAGTGACTTTGCTAGCATTGAAGGTGTCCGTGGCACAGTAGAACAGAGAGACAATAGGGAGTGTGTATTTAGATGAGTGAGGTGTAATTCTTCAATCTTGACACCGAGTTTGGGGATGATATACAAGAGGTTAAACATGGAAGAAGGAGCTGGTGAGCGAGTGGGTGTAGCTGGAACCATGGCCAAGAGTTGGGAAGGTGTATGTTGCCAGCAGACCTGTGTCTCTTCAGTGGTCCAGGATGTTGGGTGCCCACGGAATGTGAGAAAGGGCTATGGATCCCAAAGGGCCAGTGCTGTCAAGTCGATTGTCAGCTGATAGCCAGTGTAATGCAAGACCTGCCCCCTAGGGTTTTTTTGGCTCTGATGTAGAGGAGCAGATTGACAATGTCACCTCTAGGGGCAGGTGGGACCATCACCATTTGGGTTGAGTTTTGCCACGAGGTTCTCCGTTCCCATAAAATAATCAAAAATAAGCGACAACAAAAACCAACCCAGCAGCTTTGAGTTGATGCTGACTCATAACTGCCTTCTGGAGGCAGAGTAGAACTGCTTGCCCGGCTTCAAAATCTTTACAGGAGCAGAAAGCCTCACTTTTCTCTCTTGAAGTGGCTGACGGTTTCAAACTGCTGACCTTATGGCTCTCAGCCTAACTTATAGCCTGCTTCTCCCTAGGACTCCCTAAGACCCATTTCCTCTTGCAAACCCAAACCAACCAAACTCACCGCCATCAAATTGATGTCAACATATAGTGACAGCATTGAGTTGCTCCTGCGAGTTTCTAAGTTTCTACTCCTTCTGGGAGTAGAAAGCCCAATCTTTCTCCCAGAGAGTGGCTGGGTGGTTTTGAAATGCTGGCCTTGGGGATCACAGCCCAGGGAGTAAACCCTCTGCCACCAGGACTACAGTTCCCAATGCCAAGGGCATATACCATTTCATCCCTGGAGCTGAGGCGTGGTCTGACAATGGTTGTGTATTCGCTTTTTCATTGTGGTGGCTGTGTGGAGGACAGGTGAGCTCTGGTAGTGCAATGGCTAGAGTTTGGGGCTGCTAATTAAAGAATGTTGGTTCAAACTCTCCATGCACTGTGGCAGTCTGTGATTGGCAATCCAATGGATCGGTTCTGCCCAGCACTCTGGAGCCTCTGAGAGGTTGGATTTTAATATGGATGGTGGATCGATTGCAGGAGGTAAAACTCCCTGCATAGATAGCTATGGTGGGGTCCCTCCCAGCTCTAGTTATTACACTTCCCCAATTGCTTTGACCTAGAATAGGTCCAAAGTTATCAACTATAATGGGGACTTAATAACGAGGTCAGGGAAAGAAGAGCATGTTCTCAAATTGATTGCAGTAATGATTGTACAGGTCTTCTTTATATGATTTAACTTTTGAATTATGTGATAGGTAGATCATGTGCCAATAAATCTATTCTTTTTAAAGTTGTCACCTACTCATCCAGAGGAAGAAAAGAATAAAGAGTTGATAGCATGTAATCTTGACTTCTTTTCTCCCAACAAAAACATTGCTTAACTAATTTTCTTTCATAATTTAAAAATTAAATGTACTGCCTTTAATGCAGGCCACATAAATGGCATAACGTTTTATGATTCTAATACAGAGGACATGCTAGCTCCTGTATCTACCAGCTACCTTAGTCATGAGCATATAGTTCCGACAATTTACTATGGTGATCCTATAGGACAGGGTAAAACTGCCTCTGTGGATTTCTGAGACTGAAACTCTTATTAAAATAGAAAGCCTCATCTTTCTCCCAAGGACCTGCTGGTGGTTTCGAACCTCGGACTGTGTGTTTAGCACTTTATTACCCCAAGTTTACAGCAAACAGTTTTGTGCAATGTCTTGGCTCAAATTAGTTGGTCGTTGGAGATGGGATTTGAACCAGGATCTCATTGGGTTCAACCACTTGACACAGCTCGTTGCACAGACATACGCTACTACTTCTGGGTAATTGTGGAATCATCCCCAGCAGGAAGAAAAACAACTTTCCGTTCATTTCAGTGGCGAGTGATTTTGATCAAGGGCGGAACATCCCTCACAGTTGAGGGCATGCCATTATGTACAACATCAGCACCCAAACGGATCCCAAAGCCCAGTGGTGAAGCTCTTGGCTGCTCACTGCAAGATTAGAGGTTCATGGGTCAGACCCTTCAGCAATCTATGAGAGAATGCTGAGGCTCTTTCCATAGTGATGTAGTTCTACTCTACCCTCTAGGGGCGCTGTCAGAATCCATCTATTTATTTGCCTGTTAATACTTTTATTGGCATATAACTCAGATATCATCCAATGCAGTAGTCCAGTCCTGTTAAGAAGAGTCGCACACTCATCACTGTAATCAATTTGAGAACTTTCAAAAAATTGTTTTCTTGTAGTTGTTGTGAGCTCTGCCTCTCCCCTCAAACCTCTCCTGCATTGCTCCTGGGAAATTATCAATCTAGCTACTGTCTTTGAGATTTACCTATCCTGGGTCTAATGTGCCAAAACCCCAAAAACCCAACCAATCAACAAAAACCAACAACAATGATGAGAGAGAGAGAGAGAGAGAGAGAGAGAGAGAGAGAGAGCACTCCTTTGCAAAGAAAGCAAGTAAATATTGTTCACTGAAACAAATTAAAAGGGGATGCAATGGGAGGTCGAGTGGTACCATGTTATGTTAGTGAACTGCATTTGCCGTCATTGACTTTGCAGTGCTCTCTGTCCCATGGAAAGGCTCCTCCCGTGAGCCATGGCTTGGCTTTGTAGTTCCCATAAAGAGTCACCATCTCAGAACTCCCCAGAAGCAGTCCTCCCCACTCCCCCCTCACAGAGCACCACAAGGTGGCATGGACCCAATAGCCCTGAGTTTGCTGAGAATCTGGTCAGCCAGTCCAGGTCGACATGAAAGAAAGTAACAGCGTCCTTTTCATTTCTGCGTGAGACAGGAACAGTCCTAACAAGAATCGTGCTACTAGGAAGAAGAAGGTGCTGACGGCACGCTGCCTGTCTTGGGTTCCGGCCAAACGCATATGGAGTCAGTGTTTGGTGAGAACCGCGTGCCCTACACCTGGAATCCCACCTTCTGGAGAGTCCGATTCTTTGCATTTTTATGAGAGAACAAAGACAGCCAGGCCTAATCTGAGATGGGAGCCCTGTAATCCCGCTCATCCGGTTCTCAGAGGAGGCCTGAAGCCTGCTCTGCCCAGAGGTGAATGCGTTTCTTTAACACACGACCTCTTTGGGGTTGGGGCAAATGCAACCTGACCCCTCGTCTCCCTTGCTTCTGGAAATCTCATTTCAGAAAGGTGATCTCGCAGGCCCACAGACACACCCTCGAATGGCGTCTGTGCGCCTCTGCTCACATTTCCACCCGAAACAAGGCCGCCATTGCTTCCAGCTCAACAGATGATGTTGTTCGGTGCTGCCCAGGTGGTTCTGACTCAGCAACCCTACACAACAGGCCCTGGCCTGGGCCTGCGTCATCCGCACCATTGTTCTTGTGTTTGAGCTGGCCGTCATGGCTGCTGTGCTCATCCATTTCGCCGAGGGTCTTCCTCTTTGTCAATGCCTTTCCACCTTACTGAGCATAAACGGAAACAGTCTTTGAGTAGAATCTGGTTGGCCGGCGACGGAAGCCAATACGCTAGATATCAGTTGAGAACTCTTTCCAGCAACAACCTGCGTTTCCGTACTCCCAGCTGATCAGACCCCTCACCCACACCCCTCTCCTGTTACACCTGGTGGGGGAGAGGCCAGGGGTGAAGTCATCCCCTCGCCCTCTAGAATCACAGGACCTCCACTTGATTCTAATTCACAGTGGCCCTGTGTAAAGCAGAACAAAACACCATCCGGCTCCTGCCCCATCCTCACTAGGGTGCTAATGTTTTGGTGTTTCAAAGTCATTTTATTGGGGGATCATTCAGTTCTTAGCTCAATCCATCCATCATGTCAAGCACATTTGTACATTTGTAGCCATCATCCTTTTCAAAACATATTCTTTGTACTTGAGCCCTTGGTATCAGCTCCTCATATTCCCCCTCCCTCCCCTCCCCTCCCTTGCTTATGAACCTTTGACAATTTATAAATGATTATTTTTTAATGTCTTACACAGACTGATGTTTCCCTTCATCCACTTTTCTGTTGACCGTTCCTCAGGGAGGGGGTTATATGTAAATCATTGTGATCTGTTTCCCTTTTATCCCCCCACCTTACCCTTATTCTCCTGGTATCAATACTCTCATTACTGGTCCTGAGGGGTTTATCTGCCCTGGACTCCCTGTGTTTCCAGCTATTATCAGTACCTGTGTACATGCTCTGGTCTACCTGGATTTGTTAGGTAGAAGTAGGATCATGATCCAGGGGTAGGAGGGGAAAATTAAAGAACTAGAGGAAAGTTGTCTATTTTATCAGTGCTTTACTGCACGCTGACTAGCTCTTTTCATTCTGGTGACCTTTCTGTAAGGGGATGTCCAATTGTCGACAGATGGGCTCTGGGTCTCCACTCTGCACTCCCCGCGCGCCCCCCCGCCCCCAATTCACAATCATAGACCCATTAGCCACCGTATCAATCCATCTTCTCAAAGGTCTTCCTCTTTTTCACTGTCCCTCCCCTTGACTAAGCAGGATGCTTGCATCCAAGAACTGGTCTCTCCTGACAACATGCCCAAAGTACAAGTGAGATGAAATATCAGAAGTCAGCTTCTGATACATACATCATGAGTTCAATAGGTGCAGTTGTACAGTGATAGCTGTTAATTATTATAATAAATTTGTAAAGAGTATGAGAGAGAAATAATAAGAGTCAGATGTATATCACATCATGGTAGCATGCTCACCTCCGCCGCCATTGGGTGGTCCACGTGGAGAGAGAATGAGTGGAGGAAGGGATTACATGAGGGAGAGGGACAGAGAAATTCTGGTGTTGAGAAGCAGGAGAGAGCCTCTTTCTTATGTCCAATCCTTATATACCCTCTGGAGCCATGGCAGGCCCCTAATTACAGGTAAGGATATACATCACAGGAAGGGGTTACACCATATGCACACATGATAGGAAATGGAGGCATTGGAGGTATGGGGTGGGGAGGGGGTTCCATGTGACAAGACTAGACCCCACACTCCTGGATGTGGCTAACCTGGTCACACTAGAGATCGTGAAGACAGCATGTGAATCCGCCCACAGGCTTCAAAGGAAGCGAACCATCATCCTCACAGCAGGTGAGTCAGCACTATTCTGAGACACACAAAGGTTTCAGATAACTGGGAGCTTCAGGGAGAATAGCTAACTATTGACTTCCAACTAAATGCGGGCAAAGAGTGTGCTTAATGTTTTGGAGTATATAATTGTGGAAAAGTACTGTCTTCATCACACAATGAAGTCTCACTACCCTCATTTCCAAGAAGCATTCTGGCTGTACTTCTTTCAAGACAGACCTATCTGTTCTCCTGGCCATCCGGATCTTTTCACTCGGCTTTCCAAGCACCGTTATTCCAATGCATTGACGCTTCTTCAGTCTTGTTTATGCAATGTCTGCCTTTCACATGCAGATAAGGCCACTGACCATACCATGGCTTGGATTGGGTACACCTTAGTCCTTCCTACTCTTTGGTGAGTTAACGCGGTCTTTGGCAGCAGATTGATCCAGTGCCATTGGGTGGCCGTCAAGTTGCTTCCTGTTTTTATGAAAGAAACCTTCCTCATCTGGCATTGTGAGGACAACAGAATGAGTACGAGTTTTAGTCCACTGTGGAGACCCTTGCACCAGCCATCTCGAGGAGCCTTTCCCTCCCTGCAACCAGCCCTTCCCTTGACCAAACCTCGTATTGTATCTCCAGATGTCAGCCCCACCCCCCACCCCCTTAAGATGTTAGGCTACAGTGTTCAGACAGGATATCAGTTTTCCAGAGTTGCTCCCTAGCCCCTTTTACCTACTCTCAGACTGGAAGCTCCACTCAAACCTGTCCACCATGGGCATCGCTACTGCTATGTGGACCATGGCAGGCATCGCCCCGATCACCACGGTGTAGGAGAGGGGCCGTGGAGATCTGTATCCAAGTGGACTGATGGAGGGCAGGTGTTTCCTGGAAAGAGACTTGGTGTAAAAGAGCCAGCAACCCTTTCCCCCTCCCCTAGCCTGTGGAGGGCATGTGCTGAAATCTCTTTGGCAGGCAACTCTTCTCTCCTTCCTTGGGGCTGATCTGACATCAATCTTCATCTGTCCAGAGGTGCAGAATTCAGAGAACAGATGATCAAAGCAAGTCCTTGCCCAGTGCTGTATGCCACACGTTGATTGGGACCCTCTGTGCCACTTGCCTTCTGGTTCACAGCGCAGCTGCAGGAGTTCAATGTGAGGTGCTATTAATGCAGTTGGTTTGTGGCCCAAGTGGCCAGTGAAGGATTTGGAGGGCTGGGCTGTTCCCAGAAAGGAATATTGCCCCTGCCCTGCTTTACTTCCCAGCACCTCTGTGGAAGCCACTGGGATAAACAGACCCTTGACTGTTCTTTGGTTGAATGATAATGTATTTTGCCCCCTTCCAAAATTATTAATATTTTTGTTACTTGGAGCTTGATTTAATACAACTGGGAATTACAAACTTTTAAAAAGTGAAAAAGGTGGCTGAGCCCCAGTGGCGTAGTGGTTGTGCGCAGGACTGCGCCCCACTGGGATGGAGGTTCAATTCCCGCTCACAGGAGCAAAGGCTGGGCCTCCTACTCCCACCACCTGAGGGCAGTGATGCCTATAAAAAAAATAAAAAAGTGAAAAAGGCCCTGGAAAAATTGGGCAAATGCCATGTGAGACCTCCTCTGGCCACACAAGGGGTAAAGGAGATCCCTACATTTGCCCAAGGATGAGACCCCTGAAATGGAGGTCAGAGTACTTTACCGGGGCCTAACGCCGGCTGCTCCTCCCACACCACTTTACTGCCCTCTTGGCTCCCATAGTCCCTCACCAGGACCACACAGAGCTCACAGAGAGTACTTAAATTGTGCAGGGTTACTAAGGAAGTTAAGAGGTTATGCCAAATCAAAATCAGTAAACACTAAGGACATAGTCCTTTGAGTAAGTATTGCCCTTCTCAGTCCTGCCAATTGCCAGTCCTCTGGTTCTCAGCTTCTTACACAGGAATCTCTATGGCTTTCGACCTGCTTGGGCAGGTGTAGAAAGGTCCTTTATCAGTAATAGATGTCCAGAGGCACTCCACTCTACAAGTGAGCTGTTGCAGAAGGCACTCCACTTTCTAGGTTTCGCGTGCTGGGGAGCTTCCTGCTCTGTTTCATGGCTTCAGCAAAGCTCCTTTGCTCTGTCTTGCGGTCTTGCTGCCTTTGGCATCTCCATCACTTCAAACAGGAAGCTTGCATGTACTCCCCTGGTGACTCTTCCTGGGGTCCTCGATTCTTGGGTTTTCCATTCCCCATACTGAGATGGCTCACCCATATACCCTGCAGAATTTCACAACCGAACCATCTCCAAGTTAGAGTTTTCTACCATTTTCTGTTTTCCCCCACACTTCACCCCCAGTAACTGTATGGCATGGACAGAGCTAATGGATAAAGGAGTCATGTTGCTTAATTTCACTTCACCAAAGCAACTTAGACAAATGAATTGTCCACACACACTTACAGTAATGCTTGGTAGAAGGGAGTGAATTTGCAACAAAAGAGATAAAAATGCAGGGACCAGGAGTGGGTGTGACCAACCAACCAGACATATTGAGGATTTTGTAGAATTGAAAGTGGGTGAGAATGAGATAAACAATTAAAACACATTGTTGTTGTTATTCTTACATGTCATTGAGTCGATTCAACCTCATAGCAACCTCTTGGGACAGATGGCTGCCCCCTAAGTTTCTCCTGGCTATAATCTTGTATGGAGGAAGCCCTGGTGGCATAGTGGTTGTGTTAGTCCAGGTAGACTAGAGAAAGAAATTCATAAGCTTGCACATGCGTATGAGGGAGAGGTTTATACACAAAAGGAATGGAACCTTGAGAAAGCATCCCAACCCACTCCAGTCCAATTCCATAAGTCTGATATTAGCTTATATGTCCTATTACAATCCATAAGTCCTCTTCAGACTCATGAACCACAGGAAACGACGCCAGGACAATCAGAGCAGTGGGTGCAGAGTTTTGTGTATCCAGTTGTGGTAGAAACATCTCAGCCCTGGCAGAGGTCTTGCCGTGACTCCTCCAGTTTCCAGGGCTCAGGGTCTATCAGCATGCTGCCACATGGCTTGGCAGCTGCAATGTCGTCCAGGGAACTGAGCCATAAGTCTCTCACCTCCAGTGGGAAATACTGCGAGATTTCCCAGAATTCTCAGGAGAGAGCCATGCCCACACAGAGGTCTCATTGGCTATCTCCAGATTGACAGGCAAGGCTCCACCCCTAGACTCCTTTTCCTGAAATTGACATGAGTACCTGCCTGCCACAGTCAGTGGTGCTATGTTGGACTGCTAATGCAAGGTCAGCGATTTGAAACCACCAGCCAGTCAGTGAGAGGAAAATGTGGTGCCCCACTCCCTTCAAGAGTCTTGGAAACCCACAGGGACAGCTGGACTCTGTTCATGAGTCGAAAGGCACTTACTTGATGACAGTAAGTTAATCTAGTATGGAGCAGATAGCCGTTCCAGTTGATAGATGGATGGATTCATATTTCTGATCTTTCTTTCAGTAGCCCGGTGCTTAACTCTTGATGCCACCACAAATCTGTAGGGACTGCAGAGGTGGGATGGTGTCTTTATGGAAAGCTGGCATAGTCCTCAGGATCAGAGTAGAGTGGTGGACTGGGGAGGACTGGAAATGCCACTGAAGACAATAACCTTTCAGTGGCTTTGTTTGCAACATTTCTAAGTTGATTCCCTCTTCCCCCTCCAGCCCTGCCCATTGGCCACAATAGTGAACTTACAGCCAGTACTTAGTACTGGGTGTAAGACCATAGTGGTCTCATTAGGTGTTTGTGGATGTTATAAATGTACAAGGCTATATAAATGTACGTCCTTCCCTGGTCCTACTGGCACAGAGTGTCGGAGTGTGTAGGGCTCACCCACTCCTGAAGGGAATCCCCACTCTGTATGCCCCTGTCATCATCCAACTTCGAGTGACTGAGTGGGAGTTGCTAATACTCAATCGGAGCCAAAGATAGTGTTGCAGGCTTCTCTTTCTCCAATGTGATCAATGATAAGGACCTGAGAGAGATGGGGAGCTTTCAGTGGCATGGAGAAGCAAAAGCAAGATTTAAAAAAGAAAGAAAGGCTCTCTCAGAAGAAAGAGAGCTGATGAACCCAGTTGCAGACATTAAGAGGAAATCCACCACTGTCAAGTTTGGCATGGGGAAGAGTTTATAAGCATCTATGCAGTAAATCCAGCACTGGATGTCACAAGAAAGGGTGCAAACGCAGGCACATCTCTCTGGGTGGTGAAATGGCAGGAATCCAGCTAAAAACCCTGGTAACAGGCCCAGTGAAGGGCTGGGAAAGTCACCCAAGAGGTGGAGCAGAGAGACCGAATATGAGAACTTTAGCCTCAGAACCAGGAGGAGGAGGGATATAGGGGTATCTTAGAGTCTCCAGTATGGTGTAGAAAGAGCACATGACCAAGACAGCATTCTGGGACGATTCCTCAGAGCTGAAGGGCGTGCATCTTCATAGCAAGTGTTCTCTGCAGGGAATGGGAAATGGGCCATATTCCACATCATGACATTTCAAAACAAGCACGTAAAATCCTGAAGTTCTCAATCTTCTCTCAAGTTGCAGTTAGAGGCTGTCTAGTGTAGGCCACAGGGACATGATGACCCATAATGGCCAGCACCTCAGCACCCACTGGTTACTAGGGACAGCATTGCTGATCATTAACCAGGTGGCGTGGGTTTGTGCCATTCATGGGACCCCTTGCCTGGGACACAAATATCACAAGACCCCAAGGGAGAAACAGTGCAGCTTTCTTTTCAGAGATCACTTATTTCAAGTCACATGTACTAGTTCCGGTGAGTGAAAAGGCTTGTTTGGAGAAAGGAGACTATGAGTCATGTCTTTTGGCTCTGTTGTCAGGAGAGACCCATCCCTGTAGTAGGACACCCTTCTTGGTAAAAGAGAAGAGCAGCACAAGAGACAAAGACCCTCCACCAGAGAGATAGACACAGCGGCTGCAACTGTAAGCTCCGGCGTGACAATTGTGGGACTTGATGCTGGAACTAACAGTGTTTACTTCTGTTGCGCTTAGGGTGTCTTGACCTATGATCTATGTTGAAAGAATCAACACGGTAGCACCTACCAACAGCAATGGCAACCTCTGCAGAGAAGGTTGCTTCCCTCTCAGTGAGGGGTCTGAGTTTACCAGAATCTCTCTCCTGTGACTCCCGCTGACAAGAATCTCTGCTTGGAGAAAGATATTGCTTTTTAAAATGTTTGTTTGTTTTGTTATTTCTTTTTGATGCTTCTTAACGAAGCAACTGGAACAGTGTGGAGTCCAACTGTTTTAATAGATGTCACAAGTAACCTTGAATAATGGGCCATTGAAGAGGTCTCAATAAGTAGTTGATTTGCTGCCTTCTGCCCCCTTTTAACTCAAGTATATTTTGTAAGGAAAAAAGAACAATGTTATATGTGTAGTTCATGCTGTATAGAAAGTATACATATGTGCATATTCGTGTATGTGCATATTTAATTTTTGTAACAGGCCATTGGGTAATTACCAACTAAATGCAAACCTGTGTACAACAGAGCAGAACACTGCCCAGTGTGGATCTCCCTTCTAATTGTCATATTTGATCCCATTGTTTCAGCAATGGATCAGTCCAGCTCATCCAAGGATTTCCTCTCATGGGCTGCCCCTCAACTTTACCCAGCATGTTGTCCTTTACCAACTGTTCTCTCCTGATCACATGTCCAAAGCATGTGAGATGAAGACTGACCATCTTGGCTTCTAAGGGGCACTCTGGCCAGTTCTTCTTCCCAGACAGATCTGTTTGTTCTCTGAGCAGTGAACGGTACTTTCAAGATTCTTCACCAGCACCATGATTCAAATGCACTGATTTGTCTTCTGTCTTCATTATTCAGTGTCTAACTTTCACATACTTATGAGATATGTATTAGTCCTCAATGTAACATTTAAAGATGTCACGTGTTGCAGATTTACCCAGTGAAATGCTCCCTTTGACCTATTGACTGCTGCTTCTGTAAGCACTGATTGTGGATCCAGTCAAGACAAAATTCTTGGCGATGGTAGACATTTCTTCATTTACATGATGTGACTTATTGGTCCAGTTGTGAAGAGTTGGGTTTTCTTGACATGAAGATGTTTTCCATACTGAAGACTGTGTTCCTTCAGTGTGTAAAACATTCCTTCTCTTCCTAGCCCTAGAACGTAAAGCACAAGCAAAGGAGGTGTGGTTGTACTAAAAATGCAACGGTGATATCATAAGGGTAAGCACGACGTGGTGGAAAAAGTACCTTTCTGTGGTAAAGAGAAAAGCAACAACCAAACAAACTCACTGCCGTGGAGTCAATGCCAACAGCTGGTGACCCGACAGGACAGGGTAGAACGCATGAGTTTCCAAGAGTTTCACTCTTTGCGGGCAGAGTAGAAAGCTTCCTCGCTCTATGAGAAGAATTGTGTGTATGGGTGGGGGTGGACTGGAGAGGGAACCAATGTATAGCGGTTGTGAGGTGTGTTAGGAGATTCATGTCTTAATAAATATAACTGGTATTCAAATGGCAATTATTCATATAGAAGCCAGCAACTGATTAAAGTATAAAATATTCAGACACCTGTATTAAAGCATTTATTCTGAAAAGAATCCAAGGAAAATATTAATTTTCTCCAGAGTCTTTTATTTTACAATATAGACCTCATAACAAACTTCTTTTACCAGCAAGGATGGTGAGCCTTTGCCTCATGTACTTCAGACATGTACTTAGTGGGGACCACTCCCTGGGGAAGGACTTCGTGGTTGGTAAAGTGTGGGTGAATGGGGGGTGTGCGATGAAGAAAAGGAAGTCCCTTGATGAGTTGAATTGGCACCGTGGCTGCAACATAAGGACAGATGTGAGGATGGGTGTTTTGTTCTGTTGTCCTCGGAGTCGCTATGAGTTGGAACCAATTCAATGGCACATAATAAGATCCCCGTATCATTCCTCATTGCCTTAGCATTTATTCTGACCTCTGGAGAACCCAGGGCTTATGAAGTGCTCTATATGTGCTCCATATAGTTGTCAAGGCTGATGTTTTCTTTTCTAAAGCAGATGGTCGGGCCTTTCTTTCAAATTTTATCGGGTACACTTGAGCTTCTACCCTTTTTGTTACCTGGGAAGATCGGTAACCATTTTTCCCACCTTGGATTTCCTCCTTGTTGTCCATAAGGAGCGTTTCAGCACTGTCTTCCAATGGGCAAAGCCTCAGATCCAACAGACCAACTTCTTATTAGTTGCAATAGCCATCAACACTTTTGGGAAGCTGGGTGAAGATTCTGGCCCCTTAAAAACATCTTCTTACATGTTGGTCCTGCTTAGCAGCATCTCAGTAGAACAGAAACCCTGAGTAGCAACACCGTGTTGTGCTCTCGCTTATTCCAGGGAGCGATTCATGATGGTACCCTTTGATGAGTCTAGAAGCTAAGCTTCCAGATGCCTAGTTTGAGGGTCACAGGGGTGAGGTGTTAAGAAATAGTTGTGAAGAAGTAAAATGCCACGTGCCAAATTGTATCCCTCTTTTCGACCAGAATGTGTGTTGATGAGGCTGGCCATGACAAGAGCTGCTAAAGTTCTTGTGAGTAGCAAAGCAAATGATAGCTTGTTTTGAACTTGAGGGTGAGACAAAACCCTGCTTCTTTTTGACCAGCATGTTGCTGCCAGAAGATGCTAAGGCCTTGGGTCTGAAGCAAATTATGCAGCTGAGACCTTGTCAGGAAACCTTAAGGAATCCTGGTGGGTTACTCTGCTGGTTACAAGATAGGTGGTTCAAACCCACCAGCTGCTTCCTAGGAGAAGGATGAAGTTCTCTGCTCCCATAAAAATGTCCAGTCTGAGCTGAGCCCCAGTGGCACAGTGGTTGTGTGCGGGACTGTGGCCCACAGGATTGGCGGTTCAAATCCAGCAGCAGCTCTCTAGGAGCAAGGTTCGGCTTCCAACTCCCACCAGGGCAGTGAAGCAAGAAAGAAAAAAGGATTTTCTGTGAAGCCCTGTTAGACTTGTTCCGATTTGGAGTGAGTTCAATGTCACTGGGTCCAGAAACCATAATAGTTCACAGATTCCGCATTTGTTGCAAACTGATCTCATTTAGGACTGACATTCCAAACTATAAGCCAAAGTGTGTTGCCTTTCTGTTCCGAGATAATTAAAATTTGAACTTAACACCCCTCCCCTTGTGTCAGATCGGTTGTCTAGAGAAACAAATCCAAGGACACTTATGTATGCATAAGAAAGGTCTCTATGTCAAAGAAAACATCCCAGCCCTGTCCAGAGTCAAGTCCCTAAGTCTCATGGCCTGTACGTTTTATATAAGTCCATAAATCTCCCTTCCTGCAGCCACATGCAATGCTGCACATGCAGGAAGAGCATAGGTCAGTGGGTGAAAGGTCTTGCGGTTCCAATGGCGGTAGAAGCATCACGGGACTGGTTCAGGTTGTCCTGCTTGGCTCACCCAGGTCTCAGCATCACTCCACATGGCGTGTCAACAGGAAGGTGAAGCTGAGAAAAAAAGACTTAGGGCTCAGCACATCTTTGTGTGGCATGTCAACAGGCTGGTCCCAAAATTCTCATGAGAAGGCCAGGCCCACAAGGAGGCATCATCAGGCTGTGACCTAATTGACAGGCTAGGCTCCACCCCTATACTTATTTTTCAAGTTGACATGGTATTATGTAACTACCATACCCCTATTCCTAGTTCTGCTTAGACTCAGATGAGAAGGATTTAGAGTGCTGGCTAGAGTCTTTTGAGGGGTTCTCCCACTGGCGTCAGGTGGGACTACCTCTTCCTAGAAACATGCTGCAATAGATTTGTGGCCTTCAATGTACTTCCTGGTACATTGGGCAAGTGGGATTGTCACGCCAGCAAATTTGCCTTGCCAGAAAATCAGCACTTGGTTTGATAGCAAGGCTTTGGGTCCTTACGAAGACAAAGGAGCAAAGAGAGGTAGGGTGTCAACTCCTAGCCTACCAGGCCTGTCCAGTAGTCAGAATCTACCATCTCAGAAGTCAGAAAGGATTTTCCAACTAGAGGTTCACTGCAGGGATTAGCGCCCTTGGGGTAGTCAACACCTGTTCTTCTGCTCTCAAAGGCATCTCTGCCTTTTTTAGGCCAGAAACTAAAACATCTCCACAGAAAGGCTCCTCTACTTCCCCAAGTTCAGGAGCAGATGTTTCTGCAGATGTTCTAAAGCTCCTGCTTCAGAGGGCCTGGGAAGAACTTCATTGCTCACATGCCATCTTCAAGACCCCACCTCTAACCTCAGATCCATCAAGCAGGTACTGAACCATGCAGAGTTCAGCATCTTGGACTGTGACTTTGTTTTGAACCCTCTTCTCCCAGGCTTGCTGATTCAGCAGACCAGCAATGGGTTCCAACCCTGATGCTGTTTGAAACATTGTCCTGATGGACATCCGCCATGGACCTTCTATCAGGGTTGAACAGCACTGAGCATGTGTCTGTGGAACCGAGATGATGGCTTTCCTAGAATTATCTGAGAAAAACCAGCAATGTCATTTGTCATGTTCCCATCTGCCCGTGCCCATGAAGCCCCATGCTATTCCAGGTAGCCTCAGCAAGTTTCTGAAAACATTTCATGACCTTTTTACTTCATTTTCCCACCATCTTTCTGAAACCCCCTTCTATAATGGAAAAGAGGCATGGCTTAGTGGTTCAGGGTAAGCTTCTGGCTGCTAACCCAAAGGTTGTTGGTTTGAATCAACCAACTTCTCCTTGAGAGGAAATGTGGCATTTGGTTCTGTAAAGATCACAGACTTGAAAGCCCTTTGGGACAGCTCTCTTCTGTCCTATTAGGTCACTAGGAGTAGAAATGACCCAAGAGCAGTGGGCCTACTCTGGCTGTGATGTATGTAAAAGCATCATCTTCTCTAGAGGGGAATAAGCTAGCTTGACCACTGTGGCCACTGGGGTCATGGGCAGCCCAGACACAGACTGGCCACCCCGAACTCAGGTCAACCACACTGTAGCAGCTTCAAGCTAAATACTTAGCTGCTGGTGGCCACAGCGCCTATCAGACCAACGCCCAACATGGTTGTCAGGGACCTGTTGGGCCTACATGGTTGGCCATCTGTTGAGGTTCCAGCTGTTGGACAAGCAGCTGACTGCACTTCACCTGAACCTTTTCTGAGTCTGCTTAATGCCCAGAGAGACCTTAGTATTGCTGTGTCTGTCTCCTGGGTTCCTGGAGTGTGCCAGATTCCTAGTTCCCTAACAAACAAATTTGAAGTTCTCTAGTGGTCAGATAACAGGAGCTCCAATGGCATAGTGGTGACATGTTAGGCTGCTAATATCAGCAGTTCAAAACCACCAGTTACTCTGTAGGGGAAAGATGGGACTTTCTACTTCCATAAAGAGTTCAAGTCTTAGAAACCCACAGGGGCAATTCTACCCTAACCCCTAGGATTGCGATGAGTCTGCATCGACTTGATGGCAGTGAGCACATAAGAAGAGGGCGTAAAGGGTCCCTAATGAATAACCCAAAGGACTATTTTATTCAGTACAGTCAAATAATCATCTTGGCACAGTAATAAAGAATAGGGTTTGAAGAAGGTGAGAAATGAAGGGATGAGAGTTGCAACAATCTTTTGAGGTGTTTGCCTTCTCTTTCTGGAGCCCTGGTGGCATGAGGGGTTACAGGCTGTCTGCAGGACCAGCAGGGTATGTCCACAGGCAGCTTCGAGGGAGAAAAATGAGGCTTCCTGCTTCAAGTTGGTTGCAGATAATAGCAATCTTGTGTGGGACAGGACACAACACTGCCCGGCCCTGCACCATCCTCATAATTGCTGTAAAGACTTACAGCCTCTAAAACCCAACAGGACGTAGTGATACTCTGTCTTGACAGGGTAGCCAGGAGAAGGAAACCACTGACTGCAGTGAGTTAATTTGCTGGCTTGCTCGCTTGCTTCATTCTTTTTTTTGATTCTTTCTGGGTTCCCTATTTTGGTTTTCTAGGGACAGAGCAGCTCGCCAAGTGACCCCTGCATTAGAATCCTGAGGTGTGGGAGCACTCGTTCCAGGCATATCACTAACCTCTCCTCAAGCTGATCCAAGCCAAATCTCAGGAAATCGTCATTTTCAGTTGGTGGGAAGGAGAGGGCAGGGAGCTCCTTGGAGAAAGCTTTCTGATTTGATAGCTGAGCATCACCCAGGGAATGGAAGTCCACCCAAGGAAGCCCCAAGGACCTGGAGCGGTGCTTGAGTGGGAGCTCCTTCTGACCATTCCACATCCCTGCGATAGAAACCGAGTTGCTATGGTTATGACATTGAGGATTCAAATGCATCCTGCGTAATTATTTCAATCAATAGTCTTAGAACTCTTGGGCTCATAACTAAGTGGTGTTTCCTGTAAAAGACAATGTGGATTAATTAGTTGCTAATCAAGCCAACCTAGCAAGACTACGAGATGCCTCTCCCAGACTGGGTGGGCCTTCACTTGCATGCTGGTCCTCTCTGCCTGGAAATTTCCCCCAGATCTGCCCGGCCTATGCCAGCTCTGTGCACAAAGGGCGGCCTCACCAATGGAACTCTCTCTACCTCAATAGTTAAATTGTATGCTCGTCTGTCGCTTGGTCAAATTGTTCCTGCCTGAGAGTGATGAGGCTTATTTTGTATCTTTACCAATAGGGTCAAGTCCACTGGTGTGAGAGGGTTTCAGTATTGATTGGAAGATCCAAGGGGATGGGAACATTAGCTCGGTTCATGTCACCTTATGGGCTACAGGGTACTTTCCCTTGTGATCTCAGTCCCCTCGATTCCCATATTACCACCATTGTACACTTAAGCCTGGAATGCAAATGTTCAGGAATTTTCCTGGATCCAGCCAGTGCTTAGAGCTTGACCTAAAGCATAGCCCTGCCCCCTCCCATCTTCTGAGCTAAGAAACAGCAGTATAGTTTCTGTGTCACCAAGTGTTTCTGATCACCACCCCCAGATAATTGGGTATTATGCCTCAGTGTCCCAAAGACCACCTTACTGTGCGCAACTTGATGGGGAAGCGTGGTTGGAAGAGTCTGCCTACAAGTTGCACATGTAGATGGCGGTCCTGGTGGAAATATACCAAGCACAGAAGCAGAGCATGTCCAAGGTCTTGTGCCCCTCCAGTCACCTGTGGTCTCATTCACTCACTCACTTCTTAGATCACCACTGAGATCCCTCCTCCTGGGGTGCTAAGGAGTGATGGGGTCTTAGCTCTCTGAATATCCATTCAGGTCCACCCTAGCAGTAGAGAAGCAGAAATAACACTGAGGCCAGACCAGGTGGTAGCTCTTATCCCCATCACCCCTCTGACTCAGATCAGAGTCACCCCGCAGGTCTTTCCTCATTTTCGAGGACTCCTGGGGCTAGGGGGGGGCACGGTCTGCACAGAGAACAGGTTAACCTAATGCAATGTCTCTGTACCATTCACCATCCTGGATCACTGCTCCGTAAGGTGCACATTTACGTTTCAGATATGAGTCTTCAAGCCCTCTTTCTGAAACATATTACGTGTGAAAATCTTCAGTGCTGGAGTCCTCATGACTCAGAGATTTTCTCACTGAAGAGAAGAAGGTGGGGCAAAAATGTTTGAGGGAACTGAAGTGGTGACAATGGGCACACGGGAAGCATGGCTGAAATTGGTGAGGAGGAGTTTCCTATGCGCTGCTGCCACCTTCATCAGGAGGATGTCTCCAGTGAGGGAACACTTCATGCTTGTGGCCTGGTCTCCAGAAGAGCCTGGAGCTCATCCACATTCCATTGGGGTTTAGCATGCTAGGCTTGTGACCCCCAGCTTCGTCAAGTTCAATTTTCCAGCAATGTTCTCTATGATCTTGAATAGCAGAGACAATCAACCTTGATATCTGTGTGTTTGGGCCAAAGATCAAGTGTCTTATTTTGTCCAGTGAAAATAGTATCACTAGAGTTGCTGGCAAAGACCCAAGTTCTCATGAATGGATTTTGAGACCCATGGAACGCTGAGCGCTCACTCTCCAATCGACCATAGCAGTGAAAGAGCACTGCTACTGCACAGCAGTACAGTTTCTGCAGATTGTGCATCTGCACATCATCTAAAGACTTTTTGGAACATTCCTAGAAGAGGTTGGTTTGGGGAATGTATCCCCAATTCCATACCCTTGATAGTGTGGACCTTCGACTCTCTTTTTCTTGAGCAGGCATTGTAGGATGTGTGATGGAGCATCAAGTATCCTCAATGGGCCAATGAGATTTATCATAATAATTTGGACTTTTGTCCAAGATTCATTTTTCTAAGTGAATCATTACATTCATTTCTGATTCCTGTGTAGCAATTTTGAGATACCATATAAATAATGATAATGAAAGGGCTTGCACACGTAAACTAAGATGGTGACGCCCCATCTTCGAAGATGTGCAGGTCCTCCTTGTTTGTCACTGGGTATTTGGGGGCAGGGTCAGCATTGCTGATTAACACAGGTGGAAAGACGTTCCTATCCAGCATTAGCAGAAGATGAATGGCGTCCTTGACTAGCCGAGGTTTGGGTGTAGCGGCTGGTCCCTTGTTTTCAGACTTTTAATTCCTTGGCAATATTGTCAAAACCTTCAGCAGAAAGAAAGATTGACAGCGGAAACGCAAAGCCAGTTGTGTTTAAATACACTCCTACAAAAATATGAGCCGGGGATCATATTCAGTGCGATGTTGGCACTTGATAAATCAGACGCAATGAACCTAATTATGCAAAACAGTCATTTCGAATCTATTATTCATGTGAATGCTATCGAAATCAGAACTTATTTAATTACTAGCGGAGGGAGATGTAAGGAACTCGCCTGCCCTCATCCTCTCCTTTTCCAGAAAACCTTCTGTGGCAGCTTGTACTCATACTGCAGTCACAGAGCACTGCCCCAGTCCTTGGGAAAGGCTTTGTTTGCTGTTTATTTAAACGTGAGCCAGTCTGCGCTACAGAGAAGGCACCCTGCTGGCTTGTGCCTTGAGCTGCTAATGGCTAGATCTGCAGGTTTTTTCAGAAGAGATTTTATTCTCCCAGAAGGTAGAGCTGTCTTGGAAACTCCCTGGGACAGTTCTACTCTGTCCTACTGGGTCACTGTCGATGCTGAACAGAAGTGGGTTGGGCCATCCAGTGACTGAGCACTTGGCTGCTCCCCCAAAGGAAAGCATTCAAGCCCATACCGCAGGGGAGACATGTGACTGCGGGGTCCTGGAGACACTCTTCTGCCTGCCCTGGAATCCGTGAACTCCCTGCGGGTCACCAAGACTAGCTGTTTACAGTTCCTCTTCCCCAGAACTGCTGGGGAACTCTTCCCCAACTGCTGACCAAGGGGATGGCAGGCTGCATTTGTTTTCTGATCACACTTCTTGTTCCCAGAGGGCTCCTGTGGGTTGGAATGGACTCCGTGGAAGCAGGTTTTATGCTTTTATTCTAAAAGTCCTCGGAAAAGAGAAGGTGCGTGCCGCTTCAAAACTTTTGAATGGCGCTATCTTCAAAATGCCGCTGTTGTAGTAGTAGTAGTTGTTCGCTGCCTTCCTCCGGCTCATGGAGGCCTCATGTCCAGTGAAGCAGGGAATCAGCATAGATCAACCCCTCGGGGTCAACAAGGCGAGTAGAGTGGGGGGAGAAAGGGGGAATGGATCACAGGGATCACACTAGAACCCCCTCTCACGGGGACAAAGAATGGAAAAGTGGGTGCGGGGCAACAAAGGATGATGTCAGATATGGGACAAATAATTCCTATAACTTATCTAGGGTTCATGAGGCAGGGAGGGTGGGGGAGGGAGGGGGAAGAAAGGGGGAGCTGATATCATGGGCTCAAGTGGGAAGAGAAGGCTTTGAAAATGTTGATGGCGGCCTACGTGCAGATGCGCTCAGCACACTGGATGGATGTGTGGATGGAGAGAGGAGAGGTAAAAGCCACCGCTAAGAACACGTTCTAAAAATGCTCTCCTTTTCTGCACCATCTTCGTGAGCATCGAGAAGTGGGTTGTTGTGTTCCACAGGGTTTTCACTGGGGAACTCTTGGAAGTAGCTATGCCACCTCTTTCTTCCTAGTGCGTCCTAGTCTAAAACCGGTTTCTTATCCGAGAAGCACACCACCCTCCAGTGAGGGGTGGGGACTTTGCTTTGCTTGAGGGCTGCTGGGCAGGCCTCTACTCCAGGTCTCCTGCATGCCAGGTGAGGCTTCCATCCCTGAGCTGCCAGCACCTCTCACATTTGTACTCTACATGGGTTTTAGAGATTTCTGCCTACATGATTCTGAAGAAGCCACTCAAGTGTTGAACATTGGGAGACTTTGTCTTTAAAATCATCACCACTCGGTGACAACCATTTGTACCTTTCCAGAGGAGAATGGACCAACCACATATGCCTCCATTTGGAGTGTGGGAGAGAGCAGAGGAGAGTAGAATTAAGAAAATCTCTTTCCTCGAGTCTTGACTCCTCTAAGGAACCCTGGTGGTTGGTTTAAGGGTTCGTATGTTGGGCTGCTAACCATAGTCAGCAGTTGGAAACTATCATCCAGCCCTTTGATGTTTTCAGAAACCTACAGGGCAGTTCTATCCCATTCGATAGGTCTCTCTGAGTTGGATTGGACTTGATGGCAATGCGTGCGAACATGTGTGCACGCGTATGTGCCTGTGGTTCTGTTTTAGTTTTCTGCTCCTCTAGACTGGTAAAAGTCTTCACTAGCCCTGCTCACTCCCAGTCCAGGGAAAATCTGGGGACGGGAACTCATTTGGGCCAGTCTTCAGCAGCCACATCATGAGGGCTGGTCCTGGTGCTTTATCCGTGAGTTCTTGGAGCCTGTTGTGCAGTGGCATGTGCAGTGATGGCGGGTTAATGAGGAGGCTCTAGGATTGACCAGCAGGCTGGTCAATTCCTTTAGTGGGGAACTCGGCGACACATTGGGCTGTGAGGAAAGTGGTGTTTCCCTGGCCTCATCCACCCTGGATTTATCGAGGATGGGGGTTGTGGCCGGGGAGGCATTGTAAGCCTCAGAGGGCGATCAGGTCAGGTGGCGTGGAGGGAGCAAGGCGCTGGAGGCTGCTGAGAAGCTGATTAGCGTGCTGTATTGCTGCCATCGCATGTTACTCATTTGCTTTTCCGCAGATTTCATCGATCCGGTCCTAACAGAGGCTGTTTTCAAATGTGCCTTTGATATCACCAGTCCCGCTTGAACAGTGGCTGGGGCCTAATGTCCCTCTGTCCTTGATTTCAGCTGGGTCCCGAGCCTCCTACAGCAGCCAGCACGGCCACCTGGGGCCAGAGCTGCGGGCCCTGCAGTCCCCCGAACACCACATAGACCCCATTTATGAGGACCGCGTCTACCAGAAGCCCCCTATGAGGAGCCTCAGCCAGAGCCAAGGGGACACTCTGCCGCCAGCACACACGGGCACCTACCGCACGAGCACAGGTAGGTACCAGCCCCTTTGCAGGCCGGTGACAGCATCAGCTTCCCATGGAAGACTCGGAGTGTGTGTGTGTGTGTGTGTGTCTATATATGTGATGTATTTATGTGTGCATGTGGGTGTGCACTTGTGCAGGGTATGCGTATTGCAGTGTGCATGCAGCATCTGGGTGGTGTGTGATGTGTGTGTGCACATGTGTGGACTTTGTGTGTCTGTGTGGTATGTGCACATGGTGACTTAAAGTATGTATATAGTCTGTGCACATGTGTAGTATATGAGGCAGTGTATTTACATGAGGTATGAGGCTGGGTAGGGTGTGTTGTGCCTGTTGTGTGTGCACATGTTATGTGTGACATGTGTGTGTTTGGTATTTTTGTGTATGTAGTATGTGTGATTTCTGTCATCTAAATATTTGGTATGCAGTGTGGGTTATGTATGGAGTACATTGAGTTTCGTGGGATGTATGGTATGTAGCTGTCTTCTGTGTGTGTTGTGTGTAGGTGTTGTGGTGTGTGCCCTGTCATACGTCTTGTGGGTGTGGAGTACAGATGTTGGGTGTGTGTTGTGAAGGATGTTGGGTGCTGATCTCTCCAGTGTGCCGTGCGTGTGTGTGTGTGTGTGTGTTCATGGGTGTGTGCATGTGTGCTGGGTATGATAACCGTGTACTCCTTCTTGATGATGGTGGTAGAAGCACCTTGGGAATCCACTGGGAGCTCTCCCAGACTGAGGAGATGTGAAGGGCACATCTGTACAGCCGTCGGCAGGATTCCACCACAGCATGACCGACCAGAACTGCTCTGTGGGATTTCAAAGCCTATCACTCTTGATGGGAACAGATAGCCCCAGCTTTAGCCGGCAGATTCGCTGGTGTGTTTGAACCACCAAACTGCAGTTAGCTGCCCGACCCTGAGACCCTGCTCCCTGCAGCCTCCTTAGGAAGGAGGACAGTGGGAGGAGCAGCACATATGTTTAGAGCTTGTCTGAATTAACATATCAAATGTGTGTGTCCTCCAAGGAAACAGTCATTATGCAGGACCTAACAGGCAAATGGCTGGTGCCGGTAATGGATTTTTAATGATAGAGCCCACCTATTTATCAAGCTCAGAAAGGAAATATTTACTAAACATGTATTTTGAAGGGCACGCTAAGAATTTATTCTACTCACTTTATTAAATTAAATCATAGGGAATAGATGTCTCAGGGTCTGGTGTTAGCACTCTGATAGGGTTCAACCAATCGCATAGCCTTCTGAGACTAAATATGTATTATGATCTGAACACAGCCAGCAGCTTCATGGGGTGGGAAAAAGATCCATGTGTTTTAGCATATGAACCACATGCAAAATAGTTGGTGTGGTCTCTTGATATGTGCTAGACGTAACTTATTTTAATTATTGAATCATGATCTTGAAGACATGTGAAGAATCATGTGCTCTCATGCTCCCCTCAGCTGATTAGAGCTAGAACAGAGTGTGTTGGGGGTGCCAACCTCTTGTGGTTTTGGGGTTCCACCCCGTGGGTCCCAGTTCATATTGACCTGCTGTACAGCAGCATGAAACCCTGCAGACCCTGCACTATCCTTCTGTTGGGTGCTGCAGTGGCTGTGTTGATCCACCTGTAGGGCCTTCCTCCTTTTCCCTGTCCTGGCTTATGAAGCGTGGGGTCCTTTTCTAGGAGGGGTCCCTCTGGGTCACATGGCCCCAGTATGTGACACTGAGCCTCATCAGCTGCGCTGCTAAGAGGCCTCCTGGCTGTACTTTCTCTAAAAGACACTTGGGAGTTCACACTACTTTCATAGCCCCACCTCTTTGTTTCCTAACTATGGTTACAAGCACAGGCCAGCACTCGGCCATGAGGCTCAGCGTTTGGAGCAGGTCTCTGCGTGCTCAGAGGATTGTAAGCTCTAGATCATGAGTGAAGCTCAGCAATTTTGACTTAGCAGTAGGACGCTAAGGCACACCTTTTGAAATCAAGCCAAACTGCATTGCCTCCATAGCCATATCATTGGTACTTACGTACCAATAGTTCTCTGTCTCTGAGGAAGAGATTGAGCTAACATTCTTTCCTTTGTATTTGATGCCGTGAATACCGCCCAGAGGACACAGACTCCTTAATTCTTGTGTTAGCCTTTCTCTCACCTTTGACAAGTGAGGACCTCTATGGTGTAGACTTTGGACTAGCATAAGGTGTGGGTATTTGCATACTGTTAGGTAAGCTTTATTTTATTTCCCTGTAACCCTTTCAAAAGATGAAAACAACAGTCAATGACACACAATCTGTAATTTGAATGAAAACTGACAACAAAAGGGATTCTGTTGATTCTCCTTCCATATTCATGTACTCTTAGAATGGCCTCTTATTATTGAACTGTGAGGGGTAAAAGTGGAAAGCTAGTACAATAAGAAATGAACTTAATTCATCTATGTCACATGAAAGGCAGGGGGAAATAACCCCACATCATATTTCCCCCTCCCCAGTGCCAGAGGTAGGCAGACTTAAACCTGAGGGACACATGGCTCTTCACCTGTTTATGCAGGGTCCCTGAGCTGTATGATGTCCTTCTCCAGGGACAGCATGTGCATAGTGTGTAGCATGAAGCCTTGCCATCCTCCACAGAAATGTTGTCTTTATGTGTAGTATATCTTTGCTAAGGAGCTTGTAAGGCAAGATCTTGTTCCCTCTAAAGGGGGTTCTTGGTGTCTGCTCTGATCCTCAGACATCTTCCCAGTTTTCCATCCTCTCACTTATTGAGATGAAGTGGGGCCTTGGGTAAAAATCTATTGCTACTGGTGCAGGAGGTGCACAAGCAGAGAGGCTTGGCGTCAGAATTCAGAGCTCCAGGAGAAGACGGCCCCGCCTTCTGGGCTTTGGAGGGGAATGGGGTCTCATCAGCTTCTGCTGCTGGCTCTGTGGAACCCCTGGCCATCGATCCCACTCCGTCTCAGCATCTTGTTTGTCCTCTTTTGTTCTTTTTTATATTTTGTGGGAGATTGACTCAAAAAATAAAAGCTACATTAATCCCCATCATGTAACAGGCTCCCCATGCCCTAATGGGTATGTCACCAGACACTTTTTGTAGAGACAGTTTGGTCCTTAAATTAAGGTCTGGATGTTTGTTTATGTCTGTCTCGGTGTCTGCAGCTGTACTCTGTACCAACTCCGGTTCCCTTCTTTTCTCTTGTTTTCTGCATGCATTTTCTCCTGTTCTACAAACATGTTCTACATTCTGCCCACTGCTGTTTATCCCCGACCCTCCCTCCCTTCACAGCACCAGAGATGAGCTCAACCACTAACACAACCATCCTCTTCAGTCCTTGGAGGCTGACATGCTGTTAGGATGGCGAACATGTTTCAACAGAATTTTCAAACAAAGATGGGACTGAAAAGAAAGGCCTTCTTCCCTTAATAAGCTAGCTGTCACCCCCTGTGGATTATGAACTCTGACCCTAGTGTGTACTTATCATGAGCCAACTTGATGAGGAGGCCAGCAGAGCTGAGGAATGATGGGGAGAAGATAGCCACTCCGGAGCTCAGGAACTGTCTTAGACAATGGGGATGAGGTGTATAAGGAACCCAGGGGCTGTGGTGGGTTACGCACTGTGCTGTGAGCCTTGAGATCAGCAGTTCAAACTCATCAGCAATTCCACAGGAGAAAAATGAGGCTTTCTCGTTCCCCAAAGGCTGCTGGCAGCCTTGGAAACCCCCTGGAGCGGTTCTGCTCTGCCCGTGGGGTCATGATAAGTCAGCATGGACTCGATAACCATGTTTGGTTTTTGACCTTGGTTATCTCTCTCTGCCCCCCCCCTCCCGTGGGCATGTCTCGACTCCTCCCCTTGCACTCAACCTCCCACCCTCTTCTTCCATCTCTCCTCTCTCTACAGACCTCCCTGCTCCCACATTTTCTTCTCAGCTGCCACAAAGGAGCCACTAACATCTGAGATGTTCCAGTCTACATTTAGGTTTTCTCAAAACATCCTCTAAACTTGTGTAAACCCCAAAGCTAGCAAGCTGGTGATCCCTTCGTGTTGAGATACACTGGCATTACAGATCTGTGTGTGTGTGTGTGTGTTTCATCTTGTAAATCCAGAACCAAATGTGTGTCTGTGAATGTTCATGTGAAAGAAATATTTTATTCCTTAGATGTGAATGAGCTGCCCTAAGAGTTCTATTTGGTTCACAAACAATGACGACATTGCAGACTCCTCTCTTCTTACAACTGCTTACCCCATTCAGAGGGAATGAAGGGTCATCTCCACTAGGCGTTGTTGGTAGTTGAAATGCCTGAACCTGGTTACTCTGTGTCTGGTTGCTTTGCTGAAGGAGATTTTGTGTTGTGGAAGCTCAGATCTGTTTCAGGTGTTTCTTTCATTCTTGATTTTCTTTTTCTCCTTTGGTTGTTTTGTCCCATTTCCATGTGTGTTCTCCTTTTGCATTGAAATAGCATCCTTTGCTGACAGTCTAGTCTGTAGTTTAGTAGGGATTAAAAGGAGAACCAACAAACAAATAGGTACATAAAAAGTCCATCAGTAGACATTTGCGTAGTGCCTGAAGAGATAAGACTGGAGCACATTTATGCACATCTGTGTACCTGTCAGAGGAAGCGGGGCGGGGTGGGGGGGGCCCTCAGTGGTCAGATCCCTACCTTCAATCCATACCTTCAATCCCTGGTCAATGCACCACAAGAGCAGCTCTCTTCCTTGGTCAGTGGAGATTGTGTGTTGCCAGGCTGATGAGCAGTCTTCAAAGAGCTTGCCATTTAACCTAGACTGGGAAGAAGACTAGGCAATCTGCCCATGAGCATTGTGGGTCTCCATGCTTGGATGCCCCTGTGGATGGCAACATCATGAGTCGTGACCATCACGATCAGGAGTGTTGTTGGCCAGAGCTACCTGAAAGGGATCATCAGCTCCTCACCCTACACCTAACTCGGACACTGTCATGCTCTGACATCTTGGCCAGCAGGAACACAGGAACCTTGGAGTTTTGTCTCCCAGGAAGTCCAGGAGAAAGGAGAAGGCTCTTAGGTTGGCATTCTTGCCTCCTGGTCCCTGGAGATGCTCTTTGTAAGAAAGAAAAATGCCGCAGCAGCCTCCTGCATGTTTGAGGAGAGAAAGTGGGGATACAAGGGTTCACTTCCAGTTTTGAGATCTCAAAAGAGTCTGCAGAGGCATTTCAACAACGAGCAGTGAGCTGGTCAGCTGGGCAATCAGACTCCCCTAGCAAACACATGACATTCATGGATAGACCAGTCACCAATCCCTTTTTTTGAGGTGGGCAAAGGCAGAGAGAGAGAGAGAGAGAGAGAGAGAGAGAGAGAGAGAAACCTCCAGTGCTCCGGAAATGGGCAGGGGGGTGGAATTCCATGAACTGAGACAGAAAAAAACAAAGTAACCAGCTGGACGGTGGCATGAAATTAGCCCCACCTACTTTTAACAGCTGATTCATCCAGTGTCTGGGACTCTCCCTCCGGCAAAAGGAACATGTCAAGAGGTATAATATCAACAAAGGTGTCTGTTTAGATAAAACATACATTTTATCTTAGATGTTGCTTGTCAGAACAAGTGCTGGGCCAATGAGGCCTGTGGCAAGTCAAGGAAGGCTTTATGCTCATGCGTTTGCCTAGAGGAGAGTCTGTTAAGCAGACACGCGTGCACACGTACACCAACATGTGAATGAAGCTAACTAAACCCACCAATCATTTGATCCACATTTGACACTCACAAACGCAGAGGACACCTGTGGGAATTCGCAAGAGGACCAGTGTTTGCTGTGACAGAAGTCACAGCAGTTTCCATTTGGAAACAAATGATTCTGACCAAGAATTGAAAACCAGCTTTGGGCCATGCAGGTGAGTTTGTCATGAAGAAAGGTTCGTCTCATCCTACATTGCCACCCGTCCTGTGGAAAACCCATTTACTGCTTCCACGAGGTTGACAGGGATTCCAAGATGCAAGGAAACCATAGGCATGGGTGGAGAGCAGTGTGTTTAACCTCCCTACCCCCCACGAACCTATGCTGGAGTGGTCAGCATTTATGAAATTATAGATGAACTGCACCTCCCCCTCACACGCAAAATGTTTTCTTCATCCTAAGATGACATGGAAATAATATTAATGCTATGAAAATAGTTTCAATGAAAGGAATCACTTGAATCTAGACAAATGGAGAATATTAGCAACGTATTAGTCAGTGAAGTTCTGAACATAAAATAGAGTGGTTTCCTTTACCAAAACTCACAGCCATCCAGTGGATTCAAACTCGTAGTGGCCCTATAAGATGATAGAACTGGCCCTGTGGGTTCCAGTCATTAGTCATCTTCAAGTACATTCTAAGTCATAGTGACCCCAGGTCCTGCATCGTCTCCACCATGGTTGTAACCACTAAGAAACTCCAGTTTGAGGGTTCCCTCTTGTCCACTTCCCTTGTACTATATAGCAAACATGAGGACCTTTTCCACTGACTGGCCTCATGGGATAACTGGATGTTCCCTGGATGTGAGACAAAGTCTTGTGAGATATATATATATATATATATATATATATATATATATATTCTTTCATCCTCTTTCTAGACCATCCTTTGTTTTTCCCACCTCAAATTTCTTTTCATATGTTTAACTTCTTGCCTTTTATCCTTTTCTCATGGACAGTACATAAGGCCTATAACCATGTAGCATAATTAATCAGAATGTTTCTTTTTGTTATAAAGGAAGCCCCTTCCTCTCTTTCAAGCAAAGGGAAAACCCACATTACCCCTCCCTCTTTTTCGACACTGTAGAGTGGACCTTTCTTTGAATAGCTCTTTAGAAACAAAAGGAGCGTTTCCATAACAGCACAGGTATTGGATGAAGTATCAAGGCAGCTGCTGAAGAAGCTACTGTTGAAATCTCTCCAAAGAGACAGGCAAGGCAGTTCATTGTATTCTAAGAGCTTATTGAAGAGACAAGGGGCTGTTTGCCGAGCAAGTGAGAAGAGAGAGGAGTGTGTTGACAGAGCTGATGAAGCACTTCCCACTCAGTGTTTGCCATGAGTCTATTCAGTTGAATAGAGCAATTCTATGAGGAGCACCTTCTGGTCAGCCGCACTCTGAAACACAAATAAAAAGGCTGTACAAGAGGGTAGAAATTAAAGAAAAGGCATTCTATTCAAGAAGAGTCTTTCAGTAGTGTGACACATTTCTAATTATCCAGACTAAAGGGTACGCTCCAGCAAAATCTCAAAGTTCAAGCTTCACTGAAGGCATTAAACATCAACAAGGATCCAGGAATTGATGGAAATGATTCAAGCTGAAGAAAGACTGGATGTACTCACTAGCCTATGTAAAGAAACTCAGAAAACAGTTACTGGACACCAACCTTATGGACGAGATCCATTTTTTACTCATTTCAAGGAAAGGGGCCCTCACGGAATGCTCACACAATACAACAATGTCATTAATATCACATGCAAGTAAAATTTAACTGATGATCGTTCAACAGCTACTGCAGCAGAACTCCAATAGGACGCTGCCAGAAATTCAAGCTGGATTAAAAAGAGGACATGGAACAAGGGATATCACTGCTGATGCCAGATGGATCTTGACTGAAAGCAAAGAATATCAGAAAAAAAAAAGTTTACTTGTGCTTTTTTAACTATGCAAGTTATTTGGCTGTGTGGATCCTAACAAAATATGCCTTGAAGACGGTGGAAATTCCAACACACTTCATGTGCCCATTGCAGAACTCACACATGGATAAAGAGGCCACTAATGCTAATCAAGCAATGAAATATTGTCTGTCTTAAAATCAGGAAAGGTGTGTGTTAGAGTTGGGTCTTCTGACTGTACTTCTTCAATCTCTATGCTGAGCAGGTCATCATAGAAGTTGAATTATATCCAGAAGAATACATCATCAAGTTTGAAGGCGGGCTTATTAACCTGAGCTAAGCAGATGACACAACCTCACTTGCTGAAAGTTAAGAAGTCTTAAACCACTTGCTGGTAAGGTCAAGGATTGCAGCCCTAAGTATTGCTTACAGCTCAATGTAAATCACACCAAAACCCTCAAAATGGGACCATTAGGGAGCATCATCATAAGAAAGGGAGAAAAGGTTGAAGCAGTGAAGGTGTTTGTCTGGCTGGAGACCACAGTCAGTGCTCATGGAAGCTCCAGTTAAGAGATCAAAAGATATGTTGCTTTGGGCAACTTCTCAAGACCACAATAAAGGGTTGAAAATCAATCAAGGATGTCACTTTCAAGACTGAGGTGTACTTGACTCGAGCCATGGTTTTCCATCGTTTCACATACATGTGGAAGTTGGACATTGAATTAAAAAGAAAAACGAGATTGATGGTTTTGTATGATGGTGCTGGAAGAAAGTCTTCAAAGTACTGTGGACTGCCCCCAAACCATACAAATCTATCTTGGAATGAGTTCAGCCTGATGCTCCTTAGAAACAAGAATGACAAGACTTTGTTGCACATATTTTGGACCTGCAGTCAGGAGAGACTAGTCCCTAGAGAAGGGCATCGGGCTTGGTAAAGTGAAGGGGCAGCTAAAGAGAGGAAGTCCTTGTTGCAATGGACTGACATGTGCTGCCATAATGAGATCAAACGTAGCCACAGTTCGGAGGGTGGCACAGAACTAGGCAGAGTTTCATTCTGTTGGACATGGGGTCGCGATGAGTCAGCACAGTCCCAATGGCTCCTTAAAAGCAAGTCTCACTAGTACCAAATGAAAGACATGAACCCGAATCTAACATTTGGAGAAATACATTTTTTATGTTATTCTTTACCCAAAAAAATGAGTGGCATTGCTCCATGACTGATGATTTGATTTCAGACACTTGTTATGTCAACTGATCTGTAAAGTCCTCTTCAGACTCATGAAACACATGCAATAATGCTGAATACAGGAAGATCATAAGTATTTCTCCACCTTGTAGTTTTTAACTCACCCTCTTTTCTCTTACTATGATACTATTGATTAAAGGCACCTTACTCCCTATGGGTAATTGATTACCATTCATAGCAACTTATGAGGACAGAGGAGAACTGCCCCATAGGGCTTCCTAGGTTCTAATTCTAAAAAGAATGAGACTGTTGCCTCCCTCTGCCAGGAAGTATCTCAGCCTTGACTTGCTGATCAGGGGCTCAGCTCTTAACCAAACCACGGAGGCACCACCACTCCTCATTGATACATAGAACCTGCCCTTCCAGGTATTGCATGATGGTCATAGCATTTGATGGTATATTAAGTATGTTCTTTGCATTGCTCTTTCTCTCTCAGATTAGTTGGTAGTAATACCAGTTTGCATTCTCATCTTAAGTTCTGACATTCTCATCATCTGTGATCATCTTCAAAATTGATAATTTTGAGAGGGCCATTCTTCAGTGATCATAGTGTGTTTGTGAATGAATATAATCTCTATTAGTCTGGGTAGACTAGAGAAACAAATCCATAGGCACTCATGTGTATAAGAAAGAGGTTTATAGATAAGAGCATTTGAATTGTGAGAAAGCATCTCAGATCAAGTCCGATATTAGCCCATATGTCCGATACCGGTCTATAAAGTCCTCTTCAGACTCATGAAACACATGCAATGATGCTGAATACAGGAAGATCATAGGTTAGTGGGTGGAAATTCTTGTGGATCCAGTGGCAGTGGAAGCCTCTCAATGGGTCTCCCTGTGGCTCTGTCAGCCCTTGAGCTGTGGAGTAACTCCATGTGTCTTCCCCACAGGAGTGTCTCCAGGGAGTGAGTGTGTGTCCCGCCTTCAGCAAGCTATTTATCTCCCACACTGCAACCTGATTGACAGGGTAGACTTCACCCCTCCATTCTTAAGTATCAAATTGACAACAGATTATATAACTACCAAAATCTCTCTCAAAAGTATTTCTCTACCTTATAATTTATGGCCCACCCTCTTTTCTCTAACTATAATGATACATTGATTAAAGTCAGACTTAACTTTTTCCTTACAGTCATATTTGGATAATTGTATGCATTAGCATTCTTAGTTTTTTCTAGACATCAGTGGAATTGGATTTCTGCATAAGTTTTTTTATATCTATTTTAATTTTCTTAGTCTTATTGATGTTAAATTCAGTTTCCATACAATTCAATGACTTTATTTTGTTTAAGACTCATGCAATCATCACCAAAATCAATTTTAGAACATTTTCTTCATTCTTATACTTTTTATTATTCATTTACCCTTTGACGCCAACATCCCTTTCCATAACCCTCCAAAAGGCAAGCACTGCCGTCTGGCCGATGCTGACTCACAGCAATGCTGCAGGACAGGATAGAACTGTGCGTGTAAGGTTCTGAGACTGTAACTCTTTTTTTTTTTTTCAGGCATCACTGCCTGAAAGGCCCAACCTTTGCTTCTGGGAGCCGGAATTGAACCTCCATCTCAGTGGGCCACAGTCCCGCGAACACCCACTACGCCACTGGGGCTCAGCCTTTTTTTTTTTTTTTTTGAGACTGTAACTCTTTCCAGGAGTGGTGAAACCCGTTTTCCTCCGGAGAGGCTGCTGGTGGTTTCCAATTGCGGACCTTGTAGTTCACAGCCTGATGCATAACCACTATGCCGCTAACCATCCTGCCATAACCTTCAGAAACTATTGATCCAGCTAGTAGCTCTAATTTCCTATAAAGGAAAACACATCAAAAAGAAAAACAAAAACCAAACCCAAGCCCAATGACAATAGCAAAATAAAATTGAAAATCATTAATGGAAAAGAAAGCAGAAGATAATAAAGACTAGAAAAAATGTTTAAAGAATCACAAGGAAGGAGAAATGTTGCAGTTTTAAATTTTAGCCTAACTGCATAGAAACATGCTCACTCATTAGTGCTCTGTGGATTCAGACTCCCACTCTACAGGACAGAGTCCAATGGAGTATAACTGTCCCTTTGACCTCCTGAGGGTGTAAATTTTGTGGTAGCGGAAAGCATCCTCTTTCTCCCTGGGGGCAGTTGGTGGGTTCAAACTGGGGCCAACACATCCTCCGCTGCCCCGTCCTGTGTCATCTTCACAACTGTTCTTATGTTTGAGCTCATCTTGCTGACGGCCTTTTTTGCTGCCCCTCTACTTCATCAAGCACGTGTTCCTTCTCCCGAGACTGGCCTCATGCATCTCTGATTTTGATTTAACGTGGAATGTCATTTGTTTCACGAAGCAGCATGTCCTCTTCCAGGAACTCGACCCTTCTGGTTGCAAGTCCAAAATAAATAAATACCTGTCCAAATATAAAAGTTGCATTGTTGTTAGGTTCCACGGAGCCGGTTCTGACCCATAAGGGAACCCAGACTCAAGAGAGCCAAACAATACTGATCAACATTATGAAATCTCTTCCTGCTGTTGCTGTACTGAGATGTTGCCTTTCCATTTCTGCTCATTGAATTTCACACTCTATTTCACTTTTTGACCAAATCACTCCAACATCTCTTCCTTTCCTCCCCTTCTTCCTGTTTCGTAAGCCTCCTTCATTGCAGTTTTTATTTATTTGAATTTAAGTTCTTTTAAGAATGTGTGTGTGTGTGTGGGGGGGGGGGATGTTAGTTTGGTTGTTCCTATGGCCTGGCTTCTTGTTTTTAATAAAAATACCTGTTTGGGTTTTGTTATTATTTCCTAATGTCTGCCAATATGTCCTCCTTGTAAAATCATTGTACTTTAAGATGTTCTTAATGAACAGGTTTATATAGAAATGCATTACCATTCTGATATGTGTAATTATTTTCAGCTAGCTTGAATGTTGACAGAGGCTCCTGGAGGGGGACTGACTCCTCAGGGATCTGATGACATAGAGCAGGAGTCTGGTGACACAGTGCTTCCTCACTGGGCTGCGATCTTCAAGGTCAACAGTTTGAAACCAGCAGCAGCTCTGCAGGGTGAAGATGAGGCTTTCACTCCAGGAAACAGTTACTCTTTTGGAAACCTGCAGGGGCCATTCTAGCTTCCCCTATAGGGCCCCTCTCAGTCTGAATAGACGCAATGGCAGAGTGAGAGGGAGGTGACCTACAAGTTCAGTGCTGATGCTAACCGAAAGGTTGGAAGGTCGGGACCCACTGCCTCCCTGTAAGGAAAAGAGAGGTTTTCTGCTTCCATCATGGCTACAGACTAGGGGTCAGACAGGGGTCTTCTAGAGAAATAAAATTCAGGACACTAGTAATGCCTTTTTATATGTTTATATACTGAGGAAGATATATAAGATAAAAAGATAACAAGTTAACTATAAGGCAATACAGATTACTCGGTGCAACTCACTTAAGATATATAAAATAAAAAGAGAAAGTTAACTATAAAGCAATACAGATTGCTCAGT
>PVJH01000440.1:88981-100732 GCA_004026705.1 Nesogale talazaci | reverse complement strand
TGTGCTTTTGGAGAAAATAAGTGCTCAACCATTCTCCAACAAGTCAGTGACGTGACCACCCCCCCCCCGCCCCCCACTCCGTTGCCTTAAAGCATGTGTGTCTGTCTGCTTTCATAGCGGTCCCAGCCCTGCAGGCCCTATGGGGTAGTCCTGCTCTGCGCTACAGGGGCTTAGGAGTCAGGTAGGGCTAGAAGACAGCCCATCGGTAGTTGATTTTTCTCTTACTTCTTTTGTAGGGAATCGTGTACAGGCATGTTAATGTTTATTCCTCTGTGCCTTTAAAGTTTATTGCTTTAAAGCGACGGTTCTCAACCTGTGGGTCTTGACTCCTTTGAGAGTCAAATGACCCTTTCACAGGGGTCGCCCAGTTCATAACAGTAGAAAAATTACAATTACAAGGTGGCAGGAAAACTAATTTTATGTTTGGGGGGTGGAGAGTCGCCACAACATGAGGAGCTGTATTAAAGAGTTGGGGCATCATGAATGGCGAGAACCGCTGCTCTAAAGCAATTGTTTTGAAATTTCACCCATGGGGGTAGCCTTCCTCGCCTCAAAGCGCTAGGCTTGTGGGGTTCACACGGTGTGAGTCAGAGCGAGAAGAGGAGGACACTGAACTACACCATCCATCCTCCATATTAGAATGTATTCCTCCCACGTCCTTTCAGTGCAATCTCTTTCCCTTCCTTTTGCCATTCTGTCCTCCATGCTAGTCCGTGTCTTTGCTTACATTCCCTTGAGGAGAGAAGAATTCCCTTGAGGAGAGAAGATGAGCTTCGCTCTGCCATGGTTTGCAAAGCCAGACTCCGGAGGTCAGCCGTGCAGGCTCTGACTGAGAATTCCAGCCCCACACTTAGCCAGAGGCTCCACTTCTACCACTCCATCCCAACTCTGTTCTGATGTAAGCCTAATACCTCCACCCCTCTTTCCTTTTAAAGTTTTCATTATTATCATATTCTTTATAACTCCCCTTTTTTCTCTTCCGTTTAGTCTTTAGGACTGCCTACAAGGAGACAGTAAAACGTTTATGAGAAAATAGAATCAACATGTCATAGAATTTTCCCACAAACTTCCTGAAGCCCCTGCCTATCCCTCACAGTAAAATACACTGCTACTGGGTCCATTCCGGCTCACCGTTACCCTGCTGATCAGATGTACAGAAACAGACTGTTGGAAGTGCGGTTCCTCTTCATTTGCATAGGTCACAAGTCAGCGACTACTCACAATCAGAACGCAATGACTCATAAGGCTCTCATGGTAGAAATGGTCATTAATTGTTCTCTGGGCATAGTGACTCAGAAAGCTCGAAATGAAACCCCTTGTTGAATTTGGAGAGTCGCTGACCTGATGGTGATGAGTTAGCTTCCTAACCGCAAGGTCAGCAGTTCAAAACCACAAACAGTTCCTTGGGAGAAAGACGGGTTTTTCTAACCTCGTAAACAGTTGCAGTCTCAGAAACCGACAGGGCCCCTTCTGCCTTGTCCTAGAGGGCCACTATGAATGCGTCAGCAGCGACTTGATGGCAGTGAGTGAGAGTTTTCTTCCGTTCGGTTGAGCATTGGGTAACTAGTCCTATTCCCATGACATCAAAGATGCTGTTTTCATTGTGTGTCAATTAAAGCTCAGAAGTCAGAGTGTTCTGAGAACCAGATACAATTAGTGAGATAAGATGAAGTGAAAGGAATCATGGGAGGGAGAAATAGGAATTGAGATGGGCAATGGGCAAGTTGAGTGTAGTTGCTGCAATACAAGCTTCTGCAAACCATCTGGGCCGCTTAGACCAATAGGAAAGATGCAAAGGCCCAGGGTCAAACTGCCTGTGAGACCATTGTTGTGTTTGGCTTGGTTTTCATCTCTTGGTCTCACACACGTGCCCCTCACGGGTTCTGTTTGGTAGTTCTGCAGCTTGATGCTAAAAGATGCACAGGAAAAGCTGCGAGGGCCTGGTGTGCCAGGACAGCGAACACCCCTACTTCCTGTGCCTTTGAAGCAAATCTGGAAATAGGAGTCCACACATGCTCTCTGCCTCTCACTTCTGATGTCTTTCTCTTCAGGAAGAATATGCAGGTGCCTAAGTTCCTTTTCAATGCTCTACTGTTAAGGAAAGAGCCCTGGGAGCATGGTGGTTAAGCTTTGGGCTGTCAGCCTTAGGGTCTGAAGTTCCAACCCACCAGCTAGCCACTCTGAGGAGGAAAGATGAGGCTGTGGACTCCCATCAAGAGTGACCGTGTTGCACACTCACAGAGCAGTTCTAACCCGACCTGTAGGGGCCCTGAGAGTTGACATTGACTCAATGGCAATGAGTTTTTGAGATGTTTGAATCAAGTTGATGTGTCACCACCTAAACATTTTCTGAATGTTCTCAAGTGGAACCATAAAGAGCTAGTTGTTCGAGGTGATTTCTTATTTTTTAAAGAAAATCAGTGACAGACAACCTCTCTGTTCTGGGTCTGAGTTTCGTTGGGTACCAGGATGGGAATGCTTGTTGGTTCCCTTCCCAGAGCAGATTCTGGTCCTCCGCTAGTCTTTCAAGGTGTTTATCCCTACAGCGAACGAGCATGTGAACTGCTGTTATATACGGTGACCTTGGAGATACTGGTTCCAATATGACGGATTATTGTTTGCTTGTCCTGTCACACCCCCGTTCTCTTGTGTGTGTAATCTTCCCGCTTGCCTAGACCTGGTGAACCGTTTCTGTGAGCAGCTCCTCAATTGGTTACTTTGTCCCTACTTTCCTGCCCTAGCCCCATCTTCCCCTGGTGTCGACTCCGGCCCCTTGCAGCGCACTGGCAGCCAGCATGGCCCGCAGAACGCCGCCGCCGCCACCTTCCAGAGAGCCAGCTATGCCGCCGGCCCAGCCTCCAATTACGCAGACCCCTACCGACAGCTGCAGTATTGTCCCTCCGTGGAGTCTCCATACAGCAAATCCGGCCCAGCCCTCCCGCCGGAAGGCACCTTGGCCAGGTCTCCGTCCATTGATAGCATTCAGAAGGATCCCAGGTGGGTCACAGCCTTTCTCTGCCGCCTACCGTGATGTCTAGAGAGATGTGGTAACCGGGATTCCTTGTGCCATTGTTCCCTCTCACACGACATTATTACATTATGACCACTGGCTGACTGACTACTCGAGGGTTGCTTTTGCATGAGTTTTGTGAATTTTTTTGTTGTTGATTTGGGACCTGAAGATTTTACACACATCCCCGGGACCCCTGAGTGTTGGAAAGGTGAACTGCTTGCTGTGAACTCTCCCATCCAGGGGGAAGAAGAATGGGGATTGCATCGGTAGAGTGGATAGGTGTATTTTAATGGACTAGATTTCTGACTGTGTCTGTGAAGCACGGTTGTCCTCAGTCTGTTTAGGGGGGAGCAGAGGAATGCAGGGATGCTCACCAGCTTCTGTTGCCATGGGGTTCCACTCAAGCAGAGCCCGGTTTCTCTGTTAGTGCCCAGCTTACACTAGTCGATGAAAATGAAGAAAATCCGTCATGCTTTCTTTTCCTGTTTCTTTGGTCCGACCCTACCTATTAAAGAAGTATCTAGGCGAGTGGAGGTTGGCAATGCTTGAGCATATGATGTCAGGAAGGTGCTGTTATGTAGTAGGGGTACAGGTCCCTGTTGGTTTCTGAGGCTATAACTCTTTATGGGAACCAAAGCTCCATCTTTCACACTGCTAGCAGCCCAGCATATAACTGCAATGCCGCCAGGGCATAGAGAGAATCCCCTCTATGCAGCTAAATAAAGCAGTGAAAGGAAAATACATATAGAGTTTCCCACATCAGCACTCTAGACTGGTTCATTTCAGGTGAGCCACTTGCTGAGAATTTACATTTCCACTCCAGAGAGATTGAATCAGAACCCACCTTCTTATGTGTATGTAGGCATCTCATTATACACACATATAATGTCTACATAAGAATCACCTGGGAATCAATTAAAATCAAATTCTCTGCAAGGGAACTAACCAGAAGGAGCCCGTGCGAAGCTCTGCCATAAGGATACGTCTGAATCAGTAACCACAGTTGACAGATATGTCAGATTCTGCATGGGTGTGTGTGTGTGTGTGTGTGTGTGTGTGTGTATGTGTTTGGAATGTGACTGGATTCTGCTGTGAGGTTCTTTCAAGTGGGTCCCCACTCAGAGCAACCCTGTGTACAACAGAACCAAACACCGCCAGGCCCTGTGGCGTCCTCACTGTTGTTCTGTGTGCAAGCCCATTGTCACCGCCACTTTACCCAGCATGATGTCCTTCCCCAGGGACTGGCCTCTCTTGACAGCATGTCCTAAGAATGTGAGAGAAAGTCTCGCCATCCTTGCCTCCACGCAGCATGCTGGCTTTCCTGGTGGCATAGTGGTTACTTGTGCAGCTGCTAACCATAGCATCAACCGTTTCCAACCACTAGCCCTGCTGCAGTAGACAGAGGATGCTTTCTGCTCCTGTAAAGATGGGAACTCACAGAGGCACTTCTACTCTGGCCTGTTGGGTCACTGGCCATCAGCATCAACTCTATGGCAGTGGGTAACTGGGGGTGTCCCTGAAATTCATCTCCAGGAGAGTGTCACTGTGGAACATATTGGAGAACATGGACTTGCCTGGCTTCTTCTGCTCAAAGAAACCATTCCAACAAGTGTATTTAAAGACCAATGCTCACATCTTATGGTATTCTTTGAGATAGGGACTGTAGCACAATTCAAAGCCCCGGGGAGGGTCCGAGTTTTCACATTGCTCTCACTTCCATTGTAAAAGTGAGCCGTAACAAATGCTCCCTCTTGACTCTGAGAAATAAGAAGTATCTGAGTGTTGACAGTGCACCTCACCTGGGGCATCCAGGTTTTCCCTCTCTCCAGTTTTCAGGACTACCTTGACCTTGAAAATTGCCTTAATTCCTTAATTATTCTTGGGAACTGTGGGGAAAATGTTCTTCAGAGAACACCTCGATGCGCTCAACATTTTTTCTTTTCCAGGACATGCCATGAAAAATTATTGAGGTTAGACAGTAGTGCCATCTTAAGGAATGTCTGCATGGAAACAGATACACGGGCACACAAAGGAGGGGATGGACTGTCCAAGAGTTCATGGGGAATTCCATTATCCTTTCATTCCATGTTTCCACAAAGCGCTTGCAGCCCCCTGGCCTATCTCAGGAGCCCTGGTGGGTCGGGGTTTCACGGTGGGCTGCTAGCTACAAAGTCAACAGTTCAAAGGCACCGGTGGCTCTGCGGAAAATCAGAGGCGGCTTTCCACTCATGGAGAGAGTTACTGTTTCCAAGCCCCACAGGGTCAGGTCTACTCTCTGGATCCCTGAATTGGAACCAACTTGAAGGAAATGAGCTTGGTGTGGCTTGGGGTGTTTGCGTGTAGTCCCACCCCCACCCCTCAAGGAGAAGTTCAGTCTTACCCTATAGAGTTGATATGAGTCAGACTTGGTGGCAATGAGTTTGATTTTATATATGTGTGTGTGTGCACATACATACATGCACATATATGCCATATATAACCAAACATATTGATCACAACCCTTATGTGTCTACATACACATGTGTGTATGGATATATATACACATATATATACGTTTACTAGACAACTCCAAAGAACTCATAGAACAATGAAATTAGATAGAATGGAACTCTTTCCTAAACTGTACACAAAGGACTTTCCAAAACTTTGCCAACAAAATTCCAATCTTTTCAAATCTAGTTTGGTCGGTGAACTTTTAAACCCTCCTCCCTGCCTCTGTGTGTGTGGAGGGGAGGAGGTGGGGGTGGTTATGAGTGCATGAGCATTTATTTGACATTGTGTGTTCACGTTGAGAGGAAACATTTTCGGCCGCCAATGGAAAGGTTTTAATTGCCATGCTAGGAGGACCTGGCTGCCTAAGAAGTGGCGCTGCATTTTGTTATGTGCACTCAATGTGTGCTGTTTAAAAAAGGGACACTTGTCCTTTTAGATTGCTCTCACTTGCAAAACCCTTCTCTCAGTGTATTGCCGCAGCGCCCACCGTTTTGAATTATGGATGAAGTCACTTATAGTTCTTGAGTGCCTCGTATAAACTATAAAAAGAGGAACTCCAATAAGACAGGTGACAATGAAAAAGGGACATTTTTATATTAGGTATCATGGAAAATACTGGCACTCCTCAGTATTTTTGTGTAAAATTTATATGCGAATCGTTGTTATGTTATTTTTTCAAGAATACTAGCACAAGCCCTAAATTTTGGTATATCTGAACAGAATCACATGACCATCTTAAGCTAAGATATTTAAAAAAACCCTAATCATGAAAATAGACTAAAAATAAATAGGACTAGAACGCTGATTGATTCAATATAAAAGAGCAAATAATGCAGCCTCATGTAAAAGATGGAGATTATAAGATGCAGGTATCTTTTCTTGGAAGCCTTTCTTAAAAGCAAACTTGCATACAATAAATGTATGCATTTAATTGAGAGCTACCTATCACAAATCTAAAATATAGTCCCTCAATCACATATGTGTTTAGTGCATTATTTTTATATTTCCCCCAAATAATAAATATGGGCTATTCACTCAGGAATTCTACTAGAACTTAGCCTATTTAACAACTCTGAGTTTAAATTATGTTGGTACTGTGACTTCTCATTAGAACGTTTGTTTCCTTCTAAGCTTTCATACATATACATAACTAAAAGAACTTAAAAAGTTTCCTCTCTATTTAACTAGTAGATCATATCCTTAGATACCTCTTTGTGATTACACATTTGCATACTTTACTGCGCCTTACGTGTTTGGGAGCACTTTTACCTGCATCTTTTATCTAACTCGCCTTTGTCACAGGGACCTGACATCAGCCCACATTAGCTCCTTAAATGCAGGGGAAATTGGAGCATTTAAGTGATTTGTTGAAGCTCACATTGCTTACAGTTTAACTAGAATCTATACTTTCTCAATATCATTAAAATGTCATAAACATTTACATCAGTTTATTTTTTAAAAGATCAATGAAGGACTCTTACATCTTTATGTTGTTCCCTGGTTGGTGGTTTTGAGGATGAATGACTACATGAGAGTACTGGCTATCTAAATCGGATAACTTGGGAAGAACAAAGGAACATATAGTAAGTAATTAATTCAATCTTGTGTTGAGAATTAATATTCCTGAAAATGTTCATCTCAGATATGTGGCCTTTTAAACTTGTTTCCTCTTTCTTTTCTAATATCTACAGAGTTTAGTTTGTTGATCATCAGTCTCTTTTCCTTATTAAGAGGCTTTTCATATTAGGCCATGGAAGATTTGGAGCCAATGCTGCATATTGCAATAAGAATTCTAAATCAAGGGCTCAAGTAGAAAGAAAATGTTTTGAGGATGGTGATGGCAGCAGATGTACAAGTGTGCTTGACCCAGTGGATGGCTGAATGGATGGATGGATGGATGGATTGTGATAAGAACAATATGAGCCCCCAGTAGAGTGACCCAACTTTTTTTTTCTCACACACAAAAATGAATTTGAAATCACGGTTAAGTATTCTCAGTCGGTGGTGGTAGGAGCTGTTGTGTGCCATGGAGTTGGGTCTAACTTCCAGCGACCCTAAAAACTGGAATAGAACTGTCCTGTAGGTTTATTGTATGGGAAGGACCGTCGGTGGAGCATTTGTTCCTAGCTCAACTGCTAACCGAAAGGCTGGGAGGGGAGCAAATGAGGTAGAAACCATGTTTACCTTCCTCCAGGTTTAGTAGGGACTAGGATAACCCAACTCACAACAGTACAAGGCCAGAAAGTGTAGGTCATCCAAGCTTCTACCCTCCATCTTTCTGTATCCTACCCTGATGCTGATTTCCCTCCCAGGGCTCTCCATTCTGCTCGATTGGATAATCCATTTCAGTGGCCACAGAGAGCTCACAGACTCATGAGTATGGGGCTTGACGAAGGAAGGGAACAGCTTATAAGTCAGGATTAGGAAACATTAAGGATAAAGCTGTTGTCTCAACCATACCCCAGATATGCCTCTCCTTCTGATCCGTAGGCACATGCCCTGCCTGGACATGTATTACAAAGCTCCTTTAATACCGATACATGCCCTCTTCTCCTGCCTGAAGGCACTCAGATGTGCTTGTTCCATGGGGCCGGAAACCAGTGCTCTGTCTCGGGCTCTTGGCACTGCATCTGTTCTGCTGGCGGCTCTTCTCTCCTGATGATTGTTATATATTCTCTCCCTGCTGCTGACACACCTGACTTTCTGTCCAACAGAATGGCAGAATGACCTGTGCCCTAGAGTTAATGTCCACAAGACTGCCTAATCCCATAAAAGACGTACAGTCTGAGGAACTGTCAAGGGCAGTTCAACTGCCCTGTGGCATTGTCATGAGTCCTGGTGGACTCCGTGGCAGTGAATGAGTGAGTAAGACCTTATCCTCCTGCTTTGCTCCAGTCATTTGGTGCGACTTACAAAGACCACGCATACAAGAAATGGACCAAGCCATTTCACTTTACCCACCCCTGGGTCCACAGGATTAAATCCTGGTGATCTGATGCTGCTGTTTTGCTCTAACCTACAGGGTCCCTCTGGCCTGTCCTAACTTGCTGGCGCACAACCGCTCTAGAAGCAGAGTGCTCAGTCTTTTCTTGTGCACAGCAGCTACTGGGTTTGAACTAGTGATTTACGGCTTCACGAGGCACTGTTCCACCCCCAGGGCAGGGCTTTTCTCAGTGACAGCTGGCTCAGTCATATGGATCTTGGTGAGCAGCTTGGTTTTTCCATTTCGCCAAAGCCTCTGCTCAGAACTCTCCCCATGATGTACCACAGCAAATATGGTACAGAAACTTTTTGTCCAAGTACAAAGGAGATTCAAAGGTTTGCGGAAAAATGAAATGGAAGGTATGGAATTTTTCTATGGTGAAATCTGAATTTCCCCTTATAAAAGCAACATTATCTAGGAAAATTGGGTTTTAGATACTATATGTAAAATTTATTTTAGAAAAGCACTTATAGTTAAAATAACATATTGATTATACCAGTATGCCTTCTTCCTTGAAATGTGAATCTTATTTAGATTACTGACAGGGGCATTATATTTTGGGGTGCCACACCAAAGTATGAGTTCTAAAAATACTTGATTTCTTGAATATGAATAAAACATGAAACTTGAAAATAAATTACATAAGACCCACAGCCCATCTGTAGGTAACAGACTTCCTCTTACAGTGGGGTCCCAGGGAGAACAGAGCCGTCATGGAGCAATGTAGTAATGGAAACATACAACTTTCCTCTAGTTCTGTAATGTTTCTTCCTCCCCACTATCATGATCCCAATTCTACCTTACAAATCTCGCTAGGCCAGAGGATGTGCACTGGTACAGATAGGAGCCAGAAACACAGGGAATCCAGGACAGATGATCCCTTCAGGACCAGTCGGGAGAGTGGTGATACCAGGAAGGTGGAGGGAGGGTTGGGTAGAAAGGGGGACCCGATGATAAGGCTCTACATATAACCTCTTTCCTGGGGGATAGACAGTGGGGAAGTTGGTGAAGGGAGACATTGGACAGTGTATGATATAACAAAATGATAATTTATAAACTATCAAGGGTTCATGAGGAAGGAGGGAATAGAGCGGGAGGGGGAAAATGTGAAGTCGTGGCCAAGGACTTAAATAGAACACAAATATTTTCAGAATGCGGAGGGCAACAGAAGTACTAATGTGCTGACATACAAGGGACATATGTATGGATTGTGATGAAAGTTGTATGAGCCCCCAATAAAATGATTAAAAAAGAGTACACAACCATATACGGGTATTGATATTAGGTACAGTTTTTTCCCACTCAACCCTGCGGACAACTGAGTGGTGTGCACCTCCAGCGTTGAGCCGTAAACCATGTTCTCAGATGGGCACTACATACTCTATCAGTTCTCTATAAAAGAAAAAGTTGTGACTAGGGCATTGACATCCATTACATAATGGAATGTGCAAGCTTTATCGGTAATAATGTGGTATTTTTTAATCATGTTTAGTGAACTTCTCACAAAAGATGTTGGAAATCCTTGTTCAAGCATGGTAAAACAGGACTGAACCCCGGTGGCCTAGTGGTTGAGTGCGGGACTGCAGCCCACTGGGTTGGTGGTTCAAATCCAGCAGCAGCTCTCCAGGAGCAAGGCTGGACTTCCTACTCCCACCAAAGGGCAGTGATGCCCCCCAAAACAAACATGGTAAAGCAATAGTTATTGTAAGACTTAACTTTTTCTGGTTATTTGTTGAAAGGGGGGGCATATATATTGAAACATTGTTTACCTGTGATTGTTTTTAATAAGTACTCAATTTTTTACTAAAATAAGATTTACAAGAAGCATTATTTCTGTTGTTGATATTGTTTTTCCAAATCATTTTTATTAGGACATAATCCAGACACCATACCATTCAATAGTTTAGTCTTATTAAATAGTGTTGTACAACCACTACCCTAATAATTTTCAAAACATTTTCCTCCTTCTTGTGCTCCCTGTTGCCTCTCCTTGCACCATTCCCTTCAGGAGCCCTTATTCTACTTATTGTCCCCATAGATTCACCCTTCCTGGGTTTCATATACCAAAAACCATTAAAAAAAACCCATAACAGGATCAGGAAGGCTACTGACAATAACAACAAAGAATGGAGAGAAGCCCCAATTGGGGGCGGGGGGGGGGGGGGGGTGGTGGTGGTGGTGCACAAACAAACCAGAAAATACTGAAAACAGGATCAAGCCCAAAGTTTATTCAGAGGGAGGTCAAATGACCAGATTTTAACCCTCCAAGTCAGATTTATTATTTTAATCTACTTTAATGGTCTCTCCTATTCACTCTGTGTGATCACCACGCTGCTTCCATCTCTCGCTTAGGTCAGAGAGGAATCACCAGAGGAGGCGTATTCCCTGAGTAGCTCCATTGAATGTATTTGGACTTCCCCTGTCCTTCCTTAGCTTTCTTCAAACCAGCATTTAACAGTTTCCCATTCCCTCCTTTGGATTTGTTGTTTACAAAGAAACAGATAGATGACAGACATTTCTAGATCAGCTGTTGATGTCAGGATTGAAAGTGAGCAATGAATTGCATCTTTGGCCTGTTCGATGTGTGCTCTCTGTCGGTGTTTTGTATGAAGACCCAACAGTTGACTGATAATGTAAAGACAGGCTGTGAAAACTCATCATGTGCATGTGTCCTTACAACATTTAAGACTGGGGGGTATCCGTAGGAATGAGATGTTCTCACATGGCACAGCGTTGTTGTGATTCGGTGCTGTCCGATCGGTTCCAGCTCACAGTGACAACAGAATGAACCACTGCTTAGTTCCTAAAGGGTTGCTACCTTTGAGCTCATGGTTACAGTCCCTTTGCTAACTTATCATGTTCAGGTTTTTCTATTTTATCTTTTTGCTTTTTCGAACATGAGGCCTTCTCCGGGACGGGTCCCTCCTGCTAGGTCCAAGGACAAAGTCTCGCCACGGTTGCTTCGAAGGAGCATTCTACTTCAACAGATTGGTTCATTCTTCTGGAAGTCCATGGGACAGTTGGTGTTCTTCACCAACACCGTCATACAAATGTTTCCATTTCTCTATGGTCTTCTTTATTCATTTCCCAAGTTTGATATGCGTGCGAGGGTGAAAATCGCCTGGCTTGAGTCAGGCATAGCTTGAGCAAACCCACTGCTGTCCGGTTGATGTTGACTCTCAGTGTCCCTGCTGGACTGCACGGAGCTGCTCCATGGAGTTTTCTAGATTGTCTGTCCTTTGGATAGCAGCCAGCCTCGGGT
>PVJH01000440.1:0-88881 GCA_004026705.1 Nesogale talazaci | reverse complement strand
AACAACTCAGGCTCACCACCCTTGTGTCCCTCCAAGCGGAAGAACTTCTGCTGTGAGCTTCCAATCCTGTAATTCTTAATGGGAATAGAAAACCTTGTCTCTCCCCCACTGAGCAACCCAATGGTTTTGAACTGCTCACCATGTAATACTAGACATTATTGAATAAAAGTACTTACAAATATTGTAGCTTCTGGGAAGCTAGGTAAATAGAATATCCAAATACTGTTTTTGTTTTGTGTAGTCGCCCATGGAACACAGAGCATGCACTCAGATGCTCAGGTCCAGCACAAAATGCTTTGGAGCCGTTAAGGACTTGAAGAATATTTTCCAAATCTTAACCATTGAAGGAGCTGTTCAATAACCTTGGTTAAGTCAATTATGTAACATGACTCGTGGGTGTGCGATGCCACTGTTACACAACATCCTTCATAGTCCATTTCTCTTGGGTGATGAATCTCTGGGGACTTTTCTTATAACTTCAAATGCTGACTAAGCATGTGTGTCGCTGGAACTGTCAGAGGGGAAAATGCCTGAATTCACCACTTAAAGACCTCCATTTTTGGCAGAGTAGTTGGAAGTTAAGTATTCACTGAAGGAAGTTGTGTTCCCCACAAGCACCCACTTGCTGAGTGCCTCCAGCTACCAGCTTCTCATCATCTCGCAGAGCATTTCATCTCATAAAGTCATCTTCATTGCCCCAAATCGATGTCCCCTATAAGGCCCTTCCTGCATCTTATGTGTGACTCTTGAAGTCAGTAAGGCTAAGTCTTTCTCCTGTGTTTGAAGGCAATTAGGCAGGTAGGCTGTTGCCCTTGCTACCTGCCCTGCTCCTATGAGCTCCTGTTTTTCAGTGCCTTCTTTGGATGCCAGCAATGGCCATCCAATCCTCTTTGCCACATTCCCATTGAGCTCAGAGGGAAAAAAACCCAGCATGGCCTTGGGAAGTCTAGGTGCAGCGTAGATTTTCTTGCCAGTGAGCTGAGAAAAACGCTCATTAGGGTGATGACAGTAGCAAGGATATGTCAAATTAAATACCATATTCCAGGCTCTGTGTGAAACTTTTTACATGCGTTGCTTAATATTAAATTTCCCAAATCCCCATGGCGTGACTCTTGGATAATGCCTCTTTCACAGTGGAGGGTGCGGAGACTCAGAGGAGGAGGGAAAGAACAGGGTTCTGACTTCAAATCCAATTTTTCTAACGACTATGAAGTTTGATACCGATGTTAACTCTGTCTCCCAGTAAAATGCCAGGTCCTTTCACGATGCCTTTTGCAAATCTTCAAATGAACTGTCTTTATTTTGAATGATACATTTCCTTTTTATCATAAATGACAAATTCACTTCTCGGTGAGCTGCCCAACTCTCTACCATCACGTTGACAGCAATTCTTTTACCTGATGCAACAGAACTGGTCCCAATTTTGCTCTCCAGTATAATTGCTATAGCTTACTGTTCTGTGTCACTGCCAAAGATTTATAAATCCCGCAGTGCCTGTAGAAAGACTCTTGGTGACATAGCAGTGAGGCTGTGAACTGAAAGAATGGAACCCACTTGTCAGTCTGCAGAAGAAAGACCTGACAGTCCATTGCTATAAAGATGACAGACTTGGAAACCCATAGGGCAGTTTTATGTCCTCACATGGGTTCACCAGGAGCCAGCAGTTGACTCAAGAGCATCTAGCCACCACATTGACCATGCATGTACATTAGAAAAAATACACTTTCCTGCAATGTAGCACTGATGAGGCACACTTTTCTCTGGCTCTTTGGTGCTTCCCATCCCCCACTATCATGACCACAATTCTACCTTACAAATTGGATTAGACCAGAACATGTGCACTGCTACAGACAAGAGCCTGCAACATAGGGAATCCAGGATAGATAAACCAGTCAGGGCTAACCATGAGAATAAAGATACCAGGAGGATTAGGGGGTGGGGGTGGTAGTGAAAGGGAGAATTGATCACAACGATCAATCTATAACCCCCTCCCAGGGGAACAAGTAATGGAAAAATGGAAGAGGGGCAAAAGAGGACAATGTAATATACGTATATAATAATCTATAACTTATCAAGGGTTTGTGAGGGGTGAGGGGCAGGGGAGGATAGGGGGAAGAAATGGGGAGCTAATATGGGGGCTCAAGAGGGAAGAGAATGCTTTAAAATGATGATGGCAGCATATGTGCAAATGTGCTAGACACACTGGATGAATATATAGATTGTGATAAGAAATGTAAGCGCCCCCAATGAAAGCAAGAAAGAAAAGAAAGAATGCATCTTCCTTATAAAACTGTTGTGAAGCAGCAATTCATAGCAAAGTCCTTGGAAGGAGGCCTGGCATAGGGGAGAGCTCATTGTTCGTCATGATCACTATCAGTGCACCATCACTCTCCGTGACTGCTGCTCCTCGACTCTCTTAGGACGGAGGGTACTGCTGAGAGTGGCACATGAGAGGGAGTCAGAGTCGGGACACCTGGAGGAAGGAGGGGTGGCCACAGTGGTTTGGATGAGAAGCAGAAAGAACAAAAAGAAGTCCAGGATCAGCCTGGGAGGATGCCCTATTGGGAGGTCAGCAGTAGGAGGGGTCCAGGGATGCTGGAGTACAGGCCACTGAGGAGCAGGGAAAAGGAGGAACAAAGAGCCTATTCCAAAGGGTCAAGAAAGAGAACTGGAGTGTGGGTGTTGAGGGCCTCCCTGTAAAGGGATCTTTATTTGTTTGTTTGGCAAAAGCCTTTTTAGGATCGCTTTCATCAGTTTAAAGGAAAGCACAGAAAATTCTTGCCTGTGCCTGTGTCAATTTCCCTAGAGCCTAGAACTTTGTGTGTTCCCATCTTCAAATTCACCTCAAAAGGAAACAATGATAGGTGGAAAAGCAGGATGCAGTTCCATTCACAAGGGGGCTTCCAAGCATTCGTGGGGAAAAAAAGGAATGCCACTTTAATGGAATTTTTACAAGAATATTTTGAAGTCCCCTGGTACTCTATCTCATATCATTTATATGCAAGTTGTTCTGGGTATAGGAACTGCCATGCTATTTTATATAACAGTGATCGAACAAGACCATCCTTACTGGTACTAATTGGTGGAGGACCTTGTCTTTGGTAGATCCTCCATTCCTCGTGAGGGTGGAAACCTTTGTTTTGTGTTTCCTTGGTCTCTCCATCCCACTTAAGGAACCACTCGTCCCTTCCTCAAAGACCAAGCACTTATTGTAAAATAGCATCTACTCCAAGTGTAAGAAGTGGGTTACACCTAGCCTAAGAACTGAACGGTTATTGGGGCCCCTTCACCAGGCCTCTTGGTGTAGGGAGATGTCTGAGACACTGAGGTCAATCTCTCGAAACATGGGCTAGATTCCTTCTGAACCTTCTGACCACATTCTGGAGAAAAAGCAACATCCAAGCTTGCGTGAACCTTGTGGAGGAGTGAAATTGTTTTTCACATCTCTGTCCCTTCGCAGCATTGTTCACCCTCCCCAGTGGAAATACTTCCTACCACTATCGTTATGTTTGGTCTCCGTTATGATGTTAGGAACTAAGATACCTTTAGTTATCTTTGTGAGTCCAATAATATATCAGTGGTTCTGTTTTACATATTTAAAAATATACTCCTGTACTCTATTCCAAGGCTCTCCCTGAAGCCCCTGCTGTAATTGTTACTGGGTTTTATCAGTTGATTTTAGTTTGAGGTTTTAGAATCAACCAGATCTTGTTTAAAAGAGAGAACATTAATTACCAACTTAAACAGAACAATGGGAAGATGAAAACGAAGGCATATTATCCAGGTAGTAGAGATCATTGACGCAGGGTCTCAATGGCTGTCCTGACTGATGCTATGCAGAGCTTTAGGAAGGACATGTAAGGTCAAAGAAACTTACAAATGTGTACTAGGTGGCGAGTCAAAACATCATAGTTACAAGTGGTAGTACTGGATTCGGAGTGGGGGCATGGTTAGGATATTTACATTGTGGTGGTCAGAGAAGCTTATAGAACTAGTCCAGGATTAATCCAGGGGTTCCCCAGGGCAGTCAGGGAGTGAATCATGTCTACATGGGTTCCCACACAGCAATCTCCATCAAGAACACACCCAGGCAAGCCTTCAGAAGAGACTACCCTGCCCCAGACCTATTAGGTCATTGGAAGCAATGCCCTTTCATTGCACTCAGTCTGAGGGCAAGATCACTTACATTCCTGGTAGCTGTTCAGAGGAGAATCAGTGGAAGCTTCCTCCACATTGTAACTCTCCAAAAGGATCTTGGACTTTCACTGTCATCCATAGCCTACTGCTAACCAGGTACTCAAGATTTAAACTCTCATATAATGCCCTCCTCTGGTCTTAGATTTTATTATTTACAATCCTTGGATCACATAAGCTTATGTGCTTCTTTCACATGGAGTTAGCTTACACCTCATTCCATGGCTCCTTGCTTTAGGAAAAGCCTGTACGACCCCAGATGTTATTCAATCTGACTTCTTCACCATGCCTTCTTACAGCATTGGTGTTCAGTGTTCCTTTCATGAAGGTAAGTATGGAGAAGGGCCACATGATAAGAGCTATTTGGTCTTAGATTAGGCCTTATCATGAACTGTGAGCTCAAATTGTACTCATATATCTGTGTGTGTGTGTGTGTGTGTGTGTGTGAGGTGAGTGTGTATATATCTGCTGGGCGATTTGAACCTCTGGAATTTAGAAATCTGTACAGTTTAAAGAATCATTGCTCCATATTTTAAACCCACCAATATAGGTAGACAGAGTTCTGGTCACATAGTTGAGGTGTTAACAAAAATAAATCAGCTATTTGAATCCACCAGCTTTTCTGGGGCAGGGGAATGAGACTGCTAGTGTCTGTAAAAATGTACAGCCTTGGGAGCCCCGGTGGCGTGGTGGTTGTGCGCGGGACTGCGGCCCACTGGGACGGAGGTTCAATTCCAGCAGTGGGGCTGGTCTTCCTATTCCCACCACCGGAGAGCAGTGATGCCCCCGCCCCCCGCAAAAATTGTACAGCCTTGGGAATCCTGTGGGGCACTTTGATCTCTTAGGGTCCTTATGAATTGAGTCAGTGCAGTAGCAGCACTTTTCACATAAGGTCAGAGCCAAAGCAACGGATAAATATATTACATTGCATATAAAACACATGATTATTCTATGGTACTGTTATTTTATTCTAGGTGTATTCGTTTAGCTAGTCATTCCCACTTCATGGTTAATTTTTTTTCTTTTTAAATTATTTTATAGGGGACTCTTACAGTTCTTTCAACAATCCATCTACCTATCATGTCATATTTGTACATATGTTGCCAGCATCATTTTCAAAACATTTTCATTCTCCTTAACCCTTGGTATCAGGCCCTCATTTATTCCCTCTCGCGCCCACCCTCCCACCCTCATGACTTTTCATCATCTCTATACTCACCAGCTTTATGGTGCTGATGTGAAGAATGGTGTTGAATGAGCTCCCAATGAAATGATTTTTTTTAAAGTGAAAAATAATGTGGATAGAAGATGTATTTCACTGAGAGAAATATGAACCCGCCACAGTTGCACAGACAATATGAAAAAAGTACATTTCTAGTTCGTTGGTTGGTTGCATATATGTGAGGGGACATCAGAAAGGTGGTGGGAAAAGGAATGGATATTTAATGGACTTTTCCCAGGAACTTTTTGAAGTCCCTTCATATTTAACGGATAGCCATATTAGCATGTTCAACCTTTCAAAATAATGAACTGTTCAATATGGCTCATGCTTCTCACACAATTTGATCACTCCCTAATGAGCAAAAAGAATGTCGTCTTATAGTTGTCAATGTAAATACATGCATCTGAATCTTGTTTCATTTTTACCATATCTCAATCCTTCCTGACAACTCTCTTCATGTGTTCTAACACAAGGCACGATCTGAGATTATCTCTGGTCTCTTCACGTGCAGACCAGCTGTGATTCATGGCTTGATGTCATAAGTCACTTTTTGTCAACCTCTGACTTTGAACATTTAATTGGGGACAAAAGCAGAGCATTTGAGACTTTTATTGTCTCCCAAGGCAGGTGGTAGTTGACTGTCAGTGTATAACTAATGGAAATTAATTCCCATTGCTTTTTGAGATGTGTAGCAGCTAATGGTGCTCATTAATTTGGAAGTACTGACATCTATAGAGAGAACATTAGCATTTTAGTATAAGAAAAACATGCATGCTGAAGTGAAACCCCATTGCTCACGATTACACTGCAGTGTGACAAATCTAATAATTTATATTCTTTCACCTACTGAAGATCATCTTCCGCTCACCTTTACTGGGCTGCCAAATTAAGTGTGATCTAGAATAGTCTTTTTTTCTTTTTGTGGATTGGAGAAGAGGCAGGGGAAGAAGAAGAGAAAGTAATGCATCCAGTGGGAAATCTCCTGCGTATTCTTCCTAGAGCTGCTCTCTGGACTCAGCAACATCAAAGGGAGTGATCAAATAAGCCTCCTGATATGTTTATCCCTTCACTTTGTCCATTTCCCAGGGAGATTGCAGTAACTGCTTTGCTCTTTTCATTGCTTTGTGAAATGTCATCTTAGAACATGCCCTTGGGGCATCATTCCGGGGGGTCTCTGTCCACAGAGAACCAACCGCCCACTGAGAAAACATGGAGTGTGGGGGCCAACGCGACCCCTGGCAGAGATGCTGAGACAGGGAGCTCCTGGGATGCCCTATCCTGCTCTAGAGTCAAGAGAATGGAGCAGGTCCTCCTTGAGTTGGACAGCTAGCACCGTAGCTCTCAATATTTTTAGAATTGGGGCATATGAGGTTCCAGCCGACAGTGGCCTGCCTGCCTTCTTACACTTTGCAGAGAAGCTCCTCCAAGCACTTGTTAGGCCAGGCAGATGGGCCAGAGATGACTTCAGGATACAGCGCCGCCTTTCTGATTGCATCCAGGAGGCATTGGGGGAGGGAGGGAAAGGAGACAGTACAGGTCAAAGTCGTTTGAGAATTGATGATTTAGGAACTTGTACGAGGCAGCATTTCCCCCTCGGAAAACTGAGCATTGATGTGTGAAAAGAATAATGTAGACTCACGGATCCCTACTGGCTTAATTGTTTTGTATTTGACGACTAACCGAAAGTTGGCCAGTTCAAATTCACCAGCCATTCCATAGGTGAAAGAAGTTCCAATTTGCTTCTCTAAAGATTTACAGATAGGTAGACCTTATGGGAAAAGTTTACTGTCCTGTAGGATCTTTGTGTGTTGGAGTCTCGATTCACTGGCACAACGTTTAGTTTCGGTTTTGATCGTTGAAAACTCAGCCTAAGATATTGACACATGTCCTGATGCATCTAAAAGGGAAATGTCCTTTGACCTTTGTTACTTTGTTTCCTTATCCTGTTTTGAATGTATTTTCTGGATAGGTGACTAGAGCAATCTTCCCTCTGAATATTTTCAAGTTCTTCAAGGTAGCAATACCATTAAAAATTATCTTTGTGAAAACAAGAAACAGGGAGGTGGGGGAAGTTAAAAAAAAAACAAGAAAACAAGAACCCTTCAAATAACTAATAGACTTGTAACACTCAGAATCCTCTGCTCCAAGAGAACCCCCACAGTCCCTGTCCCCTGGTGTTCATGCCTTTGTGGAGTCCTGGCTCAGTGACCCATAGAATACAGCAGAAGTGGCAGGTGGCTTCTGCAGTCATTTTCCCTGTTTTTTCTTGCCTATTCACCCTGGGGGAAGCCAGTTCAGTGGCTTTTTCAGTGGTTTCTCAGCTTTTGGTGAGAAACCATTTTCCCTACTCTGAGAAAGCAAGCCCTGCAGCCGTTCCTGCAGCTCCAGTCCAGGCTTAGAGTCTAGAAGTTTCATGTGAAGTGAGAAAACAAAGGTAGGCACACCCCATTGTTCCTGGTCTTGAATCCCTGCACCAGGAAACAAGGATGATGACTGCTATTAGCCACTAGTCTTCTAGAAAGGGGTTATTTGTTTATTGATGACAATTTTGGGTAATATAGATGTTTTGATGAGTTTGAAAGTATTCAGAAGAGATGTTATTCTAGTCATGATGAGTCTCATCTCACCAGTGTGAATGGCAATTCCTTTCCCCAGGTTTTCTATGGCTTTCCCAGCAAAGGCCTGGAATATATTGGGACCCCAACCTTTTAACTGTATGTTTAGTCTTTTTTTTAATACCTGTTTTCTTTGTTGTGTTAATTAGATCATAGGTGAGCATGTTGGGCTCTAAATCTGGCCATTTCTGAATTATAGAAAGAGCCTATTAGACATTCATGCACACACTGGGGAAGATACATGTACTGGGAAGCTTGTCTATAAAATCAGGAAGCAAAGAATGCCCAAGACACTGTATTCAAGGAAGGAATTAGTCCAGCTGAGACTTTCAAGCAGCAGATAATAAATTCTGAATCCTAAGAAAATAAAGTCTTGTTTCTTAAAGCTGGTCACTTGTGGCGTCCGTGTAACAGAAGCACTTGGGTACTAAGATCCTCCATTATTCTCTTCTAGCTACAAGGAAGAGAGAGAGAGAGAAAATCAGCCACCTGAAAGCTGGTCAACCACCACTTCTATTTTATAGACAGGAATAAATACCATATGGAGGAGTGGCAGATGGGTTTCACAGGGGGTTGAATGAATGGAAGTGGCCCCAGGAATCTTGAGTGGGACTCTTTCAAAGATGGTGCCAGCCACTTTGTAGGAAGCTGGGAAGACTACTTCTGAAGAGAACCCACACGGTCTCATCCCACTGCTTGCTTCCTGACTATGTTATCTATGTGAGTTCTTTAATCCCCTGCCCAAAGTTAGTCATAAAAAAAGAGGAATTACCTACAACGCTGACACATTAACTATGAGACTCACTAAAAACAGTGCATGTGAAAGAACTTATAAATTTAGATGTCATGGTATTATTTCATAGGATAGACATGGTGCCCTATAATGGTTATTCATGGCCAACAGTCCTACCTTCTTTCCTTTGTGTGTTCCGTTCTTCCAGCCTGTGTCTGGAGTGCTGTAGGCAGCCACTGTTCTGTGCTCTGGCAACATTTGAATGGAAGAGCTGATATTGGACTGTTAGCTATGGGAGAGCTAGTTATCTCTAGCTGGGGGAGCAGCAATGCTATAAGTTTTAACAAGTGCATATATTTTCTTAGAGCCCAGGAGGGTAGACTTCTGCTTTCAGGACAAGAGCTCTCAGAGAAATATTCCTCTCTCTGTTAAATATAGAGGATTGTCATTGATGGCTTTCACATTTTTTTTTGTCTTGACTCCTTGGTGGCCTTCATGTGGTCTCACATCTCTCTTCTCCCATCTCCACTTTTTGCTGATCACTTGACTTTTTTTCAAAAGAAAGAGCCCCCACTGAACTCTCTACCCTATACTGAAGTTGCCTTAGGAAGACAAGAAAGAGTCCTCTTCCCGAATGCCTTTATAGCCACAGGTATACCAGGCTTGACTACACCTTATTTTGGGTGGGAAGGCCTACCTTTCATTCCTACCTATTATTCCCAAGAAATAATAATTTGTAGCCCTGTGACTTTAAAAACCAGTCAACTTGGGGTGAGAATGATGCACCGTTTGCATGTAGAAGGGGTCTTTCATCATGGATCCGACTTTGAGATTCTACCTGAGTCATCTGAGGCAGCTCTGCTGTCGATTTTCCTTTCTCAAGCTCCTGACTTACCAGAGTCAATTTCCATGGACTCTGAGGATGAAGGCAGTAGCTCAGCCCTCAAAGCCCCTAAATCCAAAAGATTTCAGCCAGCACAAAGAGACCAGGCAGCCAGGAAGCATCCCTTCTCTCCCAGGAGTGAACAGAACTCCCATTTTGCATCACTTCTTTACAAAGATGTCTGCTACATCTCATGCCAGGCAATTTTATATTCGAAAGGAACTCGTTAAGATAAGTGGCAATTAACATCTATACTGCAGTAAAAAGTGCTTCTGACATTAAAAAAAAGAAGAAGAAGAAACTATAAAGCAGGACTCTTTCAGATAAACTGAAATATTTCTGCAGGGGGCCTTGCAATATATTTGCTGTCCTTTGGTTTGACAATTACCGAAACATTAACAGGTTTAAGTTTACCATCAATCAGCTTGAAAATAACAGACATTGCTAATAAATTTTAAGTGGCCATTAGGAAAACCCTGTGTTAATAGCAAATACTGTCCTGCATGTATGCACACAACAGCAAGTGCACACATACACAGAATACACACATAGCCACACACACATACACGCACGCACATACTTGCCAACATGCATAAAACACACAAGCACACTTGGCTTGTGGTTGTGAGGTACAGTGCAAGAAGTCCTGATCACAGTGACCTATGTATAACAGAACAGTTATACATAGTGACCTGGCCAGGTTGGCATCATCCTTACAGAAATTGTGATGTCTGCAGCCCCTCTATCAGCCTATCTCATGTCTTATGGACACTCTACCTAATATTATGTCCTTCTCCAGAGACTGGTCCCTTCTCATCGCAAGTCCAAAGTACGTAAGACAAAGCCTCACCATCCTAGATTTTAAGGTTTATACTGGTGAACTTCTTCAAAGAGAGATGCATTCCTTCTAATGGCCGTTGTTCTTAGATGCCCCAGAGGTGGTTCCAACGCTGAGAGTCCGGCTCCGTCCTCACAGTAGCTTTGTTTGAGCCCATTGGAGTCGCCCTTGTGTTAAGCATTGTCCTCCTCTCCAGTGACCATCTACTTTACCAAGCATGACTTTCCTTTCCAGGGACTGAGCTCTTGATCGTAGGTCCAAAGGATGTGAGATGAAGTTTTGCCATCATCAATTCTAAGGAGCATTCAGGTTTTGCTTCATCCAAGATAGATGTTTGTTTCCCGGAAGTCCTTTCAATATTCTTCTATAACCCAATTTAAATAGCAGTACATTAACTTGTCTTCCTTGCAGGCATGTGGATATTATCCTATCACTGACAGAGTGGTACTTAACCACAGACTTTGATCTTCTTGGATTTGTCTTGAATGTGCAAGTCCCAGCATAGCAGACCAGATGATGGCTGAAGTCAAAATGGTCAGTTGCAGTCCATTTCAGCTCACAAGTGTCTAGAAGATTGAGCTTCAAGTGCTCCATTTCATTTTGACAACTTTCAATTTACCTAGCTGCATGCTTCATATATCCCATGTTCAGATTATTAAGAGATGTTTGTTTTGTACCCCATCAGCAAGCAAAAGCCCCCCAGAGCATTTCTCCATCCATGCCGTTAAGGGTGCTGCTATGTGGAGGAGGCAGCTCTTCCTCCAGTGCAGGTGCAGGGCCTTCCAGTCTGAGGGCCCTGTCATGGGTCACTACATCAGACCATGTTCTGCTATCTTTAAGATTTTCATCGTCTTACATTTTCCAAAATAGACCACTAAGCCCTTTTTGGTAGTTTCTCTTGGATTGAGAGTACTGCTGAAACCTGTCCATCCTGGATTCACCCTGGCGATCTTTGAAATGCTGCTAGTAGAGCTTCCAGCATCCCAGCAATGTGTCCCACCTATGTGTGCTACACTGACAATTAGCTGTTGGCACCCCCATAAAATATCTAAGCACATAGGCATGTACCTTCACACACATGTATATTTGCACACTCACATGGATGGATATGAGGGACCTTACAAAGTTCATGGAAAAGGGGAATTAATAGATGATGGAATTTCTCCATAACCTCTTGGGCACACAATCAGAAAAATACATGTACATGGAGGCACACCCACCAACACATACCTGTGCACTGTATGCAGGCTAGACCCACCCTGTAAATCTCTGTAGCGCTATATTTTTATAGCTATGCCTTTGAGAAAAGAAGATTTTTTCTTTGCTTACCACGCACTTCAAATTTAATAACAATGAAAGCAGAAAACACAACCAATGATAGTACGCTGATGAGCATCCTCATGCAATGCACTGGTCACCCAAGCCCAGACTGTCCGCAGGAACACCTGCACATAGAAGGAAACATTATCTCATTCACTGCAATGTGCACTTACATGTTGTAGGGGATGAAAATGCTCTCTGGTTATCACAATCAATAGGAGTTTGTTATAAGTTTCCAGAAGGGTATGAAAGAGACAGGAAACGGTTTCAGTAGCTGAGGCCAGGTCTCATTGAAAACCAGATCACAGTCCTGGATACAAACGCTGCTTTGGGGCAATGACAGGAACTCGGAGCCTGAGGCTGAGAAGCCGGCGCTCCCCTGGCTCCACTGCAGAGACGGTCCTGTGGGCTCCCAGTCCCTCCGTGGGGCCTGCTATACCTGCACACCTCCACCGCCTCTCTGTTGTTGTCATAGTAACTGTCTAGCTAAGACTGCGGATGCCCAGGGTCTCTCGGTGTCTCTTTCCAGGCTTCAGTCTCTCTAGTGTGTCATGGAATCCAATATTCGCAGTCTCTGTTGGTGCTAAAGGAGCTTGTAGGAGAATCTCTCTCCTGCGTCCCCCTGCCCCTGTCTCCAAACATCGGTGCCTCCAGGTCTGTGGTGACCCCAATGTCCTTATGCTGTAACAGGATTTCACAATTACCCTGTGTTATGGATTGAGTCATGTTCTCCACAAAAAACAATGTGTGTTCCAATAATACTAACCCCTGTCTGTACCCTTTTGGGAAGAAGATTTTGTTACATCTATGAGGTCAGACCAATGTCAGGTGTGTCCTAAACCAAATCACTTAGAAATAATAATTATTTTGCTTATTTTTTACATAAAATTTTATTTTTTATTAATCATTTTATTGGGAGCTAATATAGATATCATAACCATAGTTCAGTTAGATCACACATAATTTTACAATGGCTATTGCAATCCGTTTTAAAACATTTTCTTCTTTAACACTTCCATATCAATTTCCTTTTATTAAATACTGCTTATTTCCTTTTATTGAAAATTGCTTATTCCTTTTATTAAATATTGCATATTTCTTAGCAACTTCACAGACATACAATTCCCATATTATAGATTTCAATATTACAGTCACATTTGTAAGAGTTGGGTAATCATCACCACCATTATTCTGGCCACCACAATTCCTCTTCTTTGTACTTATTAACTCCACATTTCCTGCCAGCCTCCTCTGTTGTGTTCCTTTTAGTCTATTGATCCAGTTGCTGTCTAAAATCACTCTGGAGATACAAAGATTTGATAAGTCACAGACACAAGGGAACAAGGGTGGGCAAAGACAGATGGCATGCCCCAGGAAGATGGAGTCAAGGGACAGAGGAATGGAAACTTCAAAGAGACAAGAACTTTCTTCTTCCCAGAGCTGATGATAGAGAAAGCCTTTCCCTAAAGTCAGTGGCTTGAATTCAGGCTCTTAGACTCCTAAATTGTGGCAAAATAAGTTCACGTTAGTTGAATTCTCCCACCTTGGGTATTTCTTATTTCCGAGACTATACATCTTTATGGGTGCAGATGGTCATATCATTCTCCCACTGAATGGCTGGTGGGTTTCAGTCTCTGGCCTTGCAGTTGGTAGGAGGATCTTTGCTGGAAAGAACCATCATGTTTCTTCTAGCTGCCTTAGCTAACTGAAACATGATCTATGCATGTATGTCATTATGGGGGCCTCTTGTGGAAGACACTCCCATAGTATCCTGGGATCTTGGGGATTTGAGCTGGGGCAATTCTTTGCTGAAGATGAGTTGTGTAGAGTGTATAGCAAGTTAACATACTAGCTCACATATCTGTGCTCTCAATTTAAAAAGGTTTTAAAAATATAGAAAATAAAATTTGAAGCAAAAAGACAAGATTATTAATTGCACTTATATAAATATATAAATCACTAAACTTATGAATAAACCATTCTACCAAAATGGAAACACTAACATTCTGAAAAATTGGGCATAAGAACATATGGAGATTTCCACAGCCTAAGAATACTGCCTTTTTTCATTTCATTCATTCTGCCTTATAATTCCTGAATCTTCTGTTAAGTTCTCAGCTCACAGCATTTTTCATTTTATATTTAATTTATTATCATGGTACTTAAATATACTGACAGTGATAGGGTAATATCCCTACTTCTATTAGGAAGATCAGTATATATAAATATTATTCAAATATACACCCTAAACACAAGAATGACGAAACTAAAGAGTTTTCTGCAGTTCTGAAATTTATCAAGCCAGGAATCCATATGCCTTGATAAATACTGATGACAGGATGTGGATATTGACAAAAGGAAGAAGAACCATAATTTTGGCAACGCAAAAATGGCTTTGTTTATTAAAAGGATATATAGATCATGCGATAGAATTTTATAAGACCAACAGCTTATTCAATGCAAATACTTTTTTTCCAACAACATAAATGGTGAATATACATACGGATTCACTGGACAGTATAGGCATTAATTGAATAAGCTACATCTATGCAAAGAGCAAATGGAAAAGTTCATTATCATCAGTCAGACCAAGGTGAGAGGCTGATGTTGAAACAGTTTATCAGTTACTCTTATACAAAGTCAGATTGAAGCTGAAGAAAATTAAAACAAGTCCACAAGAGTCATAGTATGATCTTGAGTTTATCCTGCCTGAATTTAGAGATCACCTCATGACTAGATGATGCAATGAACACTAATGAGTGACAGAAGTTATGAGTTATGAGATACCATCAAGGATTTTGTCTTGAATACTAAGGCATGCTTACCCCAGTCCATAGTGTTTCCAGTATCCTCCAATGCCTGAGAAAGCTGCACAGTGAATGAGATGAAGACCAGTTGAGGCCTTCGAATAATGGTGCTGGTGGGGAATATTGACTATACCCTGGACTGCCAGGAGAATGAAGAACTCTGCCTTGAATGAAGGATAGCCAGGCTTCACCTTAGAAGTTAGCATGGCTGGACTGCATGTCATGGTCTTTGGAAATTGTATCAGAAGGGATTTGTTTCAGGAGAAGGACATCATGCTTGGAAAATAGAGGGATGGCACCCTAAAATAAGACCCTCAAGGTGATGGGTTGAGATAGTGGAGGCAACACCAGGATCAAGCAGCAGTGGTTGTAAGGATGGCACAAGAACTGGCCATGTCGCATTCTGTTGCACATCGGGCCCCTCTCGGTCACAAGGGCCCTAACAATGACATCCAATGAAAGACACAGTGATAGTCAGATGACCAGCACTTGAAGGGTGGGCGAAGCTTCTCTGTGGTCTTGCTACTCAAAGTCTGGTCTAGGGACCTAGGTGCTCATTCAGTGTGGAGAGAGCTACCTCTCACTTAGTGCGTGGGAAGCTGCATATTGGAAAGAGCCAGGATTTGTGTTGACAGTGATGTTTGGGAAAAACTGTTCTGTACTTGCAGACGCCTTTCAAACATCACATCTCATTTACTCTTGGAGTTGAAGATAAGGCTGTGAGATGAAGACATTCATCATATTTGACCTTGAAGCTGTGCTTTTTATTGCATTACAACACCACTTGCATAATTATGCCTGGTGCCCATTTGATGACTGAAATCTTAGGATTCTCTGTGTTCAGAAGTCTGGAGTTAAGAACCAGTATACGCAATAGAGTCCATCATGTGATCTGCGTGACTTAAAGTCACTTTTTTTTTTTACTTAAAGTTACTTTTCAAAGTGCACCAGTAGGAATGTTTTAATACATAAATTACTTTTTCAAGATGCACCTTATCTATTTTATTAAAAAATATTCTGCTTGCCTTTCAAAGATTTTCAACAGTTACTTGCCCTTTCATATGCTCATCAAAGTCTTGCTAATACAGCTCTCCCTTTTTCTTGTGAGGAATATTTATCAGTTCCCTGAGCTGGTCTGAACTCATTTGGAAGGATGGCTCAGAATGGCCTCAGAACCTTACAATAGTGTTTTTCTTGGCTGTAGTGTCCCTTTCTTCTTTTTGTCCTTGCCTGCCCATGACCTTCATTAGAACTCTGTGCAATACTTGGCCACATCCAAAGAGTCTTCCCGTATTAGCTTCTTCCAGTAACATTCCACTTGAGATCCCTCAGTGCTTATTTAATGTGCTTTGTGAGATTAGGACTATTCAGTGACCTCTAGGAAACTCAGAAAACCCAACTTGCTGTGATTGAGTTGATTCTGACTCACTGTGAGCCTACAGGAGAGGGTAGAACTGTTCCTGTGAGTTTCCAAGACTGTAGCTCTGTACATATGTAGAAAATTCTTTCTCCCTGTACGTAGCAGGTGATTTTGCACTTCCAACCATGCAGTTAGCAAGCCAACTGATAGCCAGTACGCCACCAGCACAACCAAGCAGAACCCAATAGCATGAGATATTTGAAGGGGAAAAGCCAGGCAAATATCCTTAACATATGAGGTCTCCCCACCATCTGAGCTCCATTGGATCAAGCTCTGAGCCTTTCATTCTTCTGCTGAGGAGAAAGAAAATGTCTAAAGAGTCCCATTAGGCATGCACTCTGAACGAGTTTCTCAGAATGGAGAATGGACGCAGAGAAACTCTGCTTTTGTGAAACACCCCTTAGTGTAGAAACAAACAAATAAAACCAAAAATAAACAAGGTCAGTTCTTCGTAGGCTACTAGCTTTGATTTCCAGTTAAGCCTTTTGCTCTTGAGGTGGGGGTGGAGGGAGGTGGAGCGAAAAAGAGAGAGAGAGAGAGAGAGAATGCCTGAGAATGTTAGGTTGAAATCAGGAAAAATTAAACTTGGCCTTGTATTTTCTGAGAACTCACCACCCATCTGATCACAAATTTCAGAAGAGAACCGTGTCCAATGCCAAACAAATAGTTTCTTTCAATTAAGGTCCAGCCAGTAAGGATGTCTGGATCCCCTTGTATACAAAGGACTAACTATATTTTTTCCCATCCTGTGACCCTCCCTTGTTCAATGGCACACTGTCCCTGCAGTGGCAGGCTGCCTCCGGTGCAGAATCCTGTGGACATTTCATCTTTTCAAGAAAGCCAGAATTCTCTCCCCCACCAGTAACCTCATATGCCCCTGACCTTGTTAGGTTGGTGCTATTTAGGGTTTCCATCATTATTCACCAAAGGGAATATTCTCAGCTGCTTTATGGCAGATTCATGCAAGTGCAGAGTATGTTATCATCTTCTGGTGGATGGGAAATGTTTCAAAAGCACTTTCTAAAATATGTCCCAAGAGGACTTCCACATCGTTTCAAGCATTAGTCCACTAGAGGAATATGTGAGTTGTGCCTTTGAAAAGTTCCCAGGGTGTCATGGGAGAGTACATAGCCCATAAGGGTTTATATTATGCAGTTGAATATCCATCTGATGGGGAAAGTTACCTGTAAAACAGGTTGGATGTTTTTATTGCTTCGGCCATTTGGGCATGTGACTGACAAGCATGAGAAAAAATGTCCCCAGGAATCATTGAGAGCCTTCTGCATTCATTGTCGGGCTTCATTCTCCGACACTATTGTCAGAAAGTGTTGAAGACAGTGTGGGTTAATAATCTCCTGCAAAGACTCAGTTTCAATGTTCTGGTCCACCTGTCACCTAAAACCTGGGCTCCTGCCCTCCTTTTCTGAATCATCGCTTTCTATTTTGTGTATGCCTGATAACCAGATGAGGACAAGCCTCGCTGGTTCTGGTCTGCTGCCTAGGAAACTCTCCAGAACCTCACCCCTTGGGACAAGGCCTGACCTTGACCCTGGAGGTCTCAATTCTTCCCCTTGAGGAATCTTATCTTTGGCTAAAGCCTGTGACAAAATACCATGATTTCACAGTGCGTACCTGCACAGTACTTGGTACCTCATGCTTACCCGCCCACCTTCACCCCCTACCCCCTGACTGTATTTGCACTACTGGCTACCCACTTGGATTTGTTCCTGACACTCACACCTAGCTTGAAGGTCATTAATAAAGACCTGCAAATATGTTCCACCTTCTTGATTCTATACCCAGTCATGGTGTTCCATTTTCCAACCTAGAACCCTGGGCACTGCTCTACATCTTCCCAGACTTCATCAGAAAGCAGTGTGTGGGTCATTGCCTTCATCTCCAAAGACGCCGCCTTAGCTCTACCTCCTCTTTCCTCATTGTCTTTACCTCTGCACGTCCTTGTCGCTACTTACCTCACAAGTTACAAAAGTTACACCTGCCTGCACCCACTGAGCCAGCTCTGCTGCATCCAGGTGCCTTCCTTACTGCCCATGACAACACCATCCTCCATTGGCCCCCAAAATGCCTCTTCCACAGATCCCAATTTTCCAGGCATTGTGTCCTCCACACTGCCTGTGGTGGTCATGTATTTGTGATGTCAATTTCATGATTAAGATGTAGGGGTGGAGTCTAGCCTGTTAATCTGGAGATAGCCATTGAGTAGCCAATGAGGCCTCTGTGTGGGCATGGCTTTCTCCTGAGACTTCTGGAAAATCTCATGATATTTCCCTCATGGAGATGAGAGGCCATCTTCCCGGTTGTTGGGAGTCAGTCTCCAAGACGACAAACTATGGAGAAGACAAGATGGCAGCATCCGAGGAGCTGGAGGAGTTGAAGGAGGGGCCGTGCAGCCTTGCCTTGATGGAGCTGGACCTCTGAAGTTGGAGAGGCTGCGTGGAGACTCCTGCCAGTGCTGAGTTGCTTCTACCACCACTGGATGCTGTTCATGGACCCTGAGCCCTAGAAGCAAGAAGCCATGGGGAGACCTCTGCCAGTGTCTAGACTCTATACCCACTGACCTGTGACATCATGAGTCAGAAGGAGACTTTATGGCCTGGTGTTGGGCATATGGGCTAATATTGGACTTATGACTTAGAACTGGACTGGGTTAGGATGCTTTCTCAATGTTCCATTCCTCTTGTATATAAACCTTACCCTTATATCCATATGCGTGTCTATGAATTTCTCTGGTCTACCTGGACTAACACACTGTCTCTTAAAGACTGTCTTCTACTGACCCCTATCATTTCCCATTGAGCTCAGTTCTCTGGTCTCAAAGCATCTACACTGCCTCTCACACACCATCTTCCAGACATGCCCAGTCATGCTACTCTTCTCCTTGGTAGCTACTGCTGATGTTCTGCTGCCTAAATTGAAATCTAAATCCCCATTCCCAAGGAGACCATCCTCTCCTCAACACAAGTCTTAATCTGTGCTCACAACTGTTCCCTCCCTTATCCCCTGGGTCCCCATGTGTTTTCCATCATCATGTTCTTCTCTCAGAAAGAAGATTAAAAAATAAATGAAAGCAAAAGCAAAGAGTAAAAAAATCAAGCCTCCATAATTTCAGGATTCGTGAAGTACAAAAGATGTACCAGGGGAAGGCAACCTGCACTAAAACAAACTCTCTGCCATACAATTGGGCCAGGTGGAACTATGGACCTTTTAGTAACCAGCCCAACTTGTAACCACTGTGTCACCAGAGCTCCTTGACCACTTTTGCACAAGTCAGCAAAGAAATACATGAAGACTAGAAACTAATGTCCTGAGATGGTTTTTTTAGCAGAAATTCCTAGGGAAAGTGTTAAGAAAAAGCATTTTCCAGTAGCACATTGAGGAAAGCGCTAGGCATCTGTGTACTAAAATTCAGTTATGACACACTAATGTTATTACACTTTTAAGGATGGTAAGAGATCTAAACATTAGTGATTGTTAAATATCATTGAATGGGTTCTGACTCAAAGCAACCCCATGTGCGATAGACTGAAACAACACCAACCCTGCGCCATCCCTTCAATTGTTGTTCTGCTGGAGCCACTGTGTCAATCCATCTCACCAAGGATCTTCCTTATTTTAGCTGCCCTTCTATTGTACCAAGCTCAGTGTCCTGGACCAGGGTCTCTCCTAATGACATGTCCAAAGTATGAAACACAAAAGTCTCACCATCCTTGGTTCTAATGAGCATTCTGACTGTACTTCCTCCAAGGCATATCTCTCACTTCTTTTGGCTGCCAGTGGGTGGTACTCCCAGTATTTTTCATTAACATCATAGTTCAAATGCATCAATTTTTTGCCTTCCTTATTCAATGGCAAACTTTCACCTGCAAATGCAAAAACAAAGCACTCCCTGCCACCCTCTCAGTGCTGCCTCATTGCAGTCATATAGGACAGAGTAGAACATTCCCTGTGATTTCCAAAGACTAAATCGTTAAGATAGTAGTAAGCCTCATCTTTTTCCCACCGATTGACTAGAAGCTTACAACCACTGACGTTGCAGTGAGCAGTCCAGTGTGTAATATAGAACTGCACTATGACTCCATATGCATGCCTGGCAATTGAAAATGCCATAGCTTGTGTCAGGCTCATTAGTCCTTAAACACTAGGCATAGACCTACCTGATGTCAGAAAAGCATTGGACAGGATTAGTTTTGTTGCTGTAAGGAAGGTGGTAATCTGACTATCCTTGGAGATTATTCAGAGTATTATACAGTTGGTAAGTCTTCATCTTCTCCTACAAAATCTTTTCATCCATGCCCAGGCCCATGGCTGCTGGCGAGGCTCTCTGTAGGGCTTCTTCCCCTCTCTCTCCTGATCACTCTTGCATTTCAGTAGATTGCTTTGGAGAAAAGGATCGCGTTTGTGGATTTTGCACCCAGAGCACATGATTCCATCATTGTGTTTAAGAGGCTCAAAACATAAATTACGTAAAGGTTGTGCTGAAGTCTCTCCCTGTTAATCTGATGAGGGGTCCATTTTCAGAAATGTTGACAATCAAAGAGTGCCCCTTTGGGCATTCTGCCTTCAGATGCTTTTCCCCTTTGCATTTCTCCAGCTGATGAAGTGTTTAGCATTGTGTTCCGTGTCCTCACCCATGGAGGGGTTTTTCTGGTTTGTTTTTTTAAAGGGCCACATAGTTGCTAGTTTGTCTGAGGACAAAACTATTCCAATAAGCATAGCATCCCAGTGAAATGTTAAAAAGGACATCCGAAGCAAGCCTTGCTTCTAGTGAGAGTGAAAGTGAATTACATGAATATTCCAGAAGGACCTTTTTTTTAATCCCTGCCAGACCTGTCAACCAAGTTCGCCAAAGTGAAGGCAGGAGGAGAGTTACACAAACGGTTAAATGTTAGGTCAACATTTAACACTTTAATTTCTTGGGGGTTTTCCTGGTGGGCTCTGCCAGTAGAATATACTTCCTGATGACTGATGAGTGAAACAGGAACTCCACGGAACATGAGGAAAGCTCCCCAGGGTTTCCATCCCAAGTCCAGTTCCTGCTCTCCCATCCTAGGTTAGCCCAACAGGATGCTTTTATCCTTTGCTGAAGCCGGTGTGCAAAGAGGCACAGTCACTTCTGGCTCATGTGGCTGGAACTAGATGCATGAGATGCATGGTGCCCTGTGCCTGATAGAACCAAACACTGCCCGGTGCTGTGGCACCCTCCTCCGGGTTCTTTTGCTTGAGCACATCCATCCAGCCCCTTCTCTAGGGAATGCTCTCTCCTGATGACCTGTCTAAGGGCGTGAGAGGCCATCCTTGCCTCTATGTTGTGGTTCTCAACGTTCCTAATGCCATGAACCTTTAATACAGTTTCTCTTGTACCATACAGTTTCTCTTATTTTCGTTGTTACTTCATAACTATTATGACTCAGTCAACCCTTATGAAAGGGTTGTTCAGCTCCCAAAGGGGTCACAACCCACAGGTTGAGAACCACTGCTCTTACGAGCAAACTGGCTATATTTCTTTCAAAGCAGACTGTTCTGGTTGTCCATGGTACTTTCAATAGTCTTCACCAGCACTGCACCACAAACAAAGTTATTCTCCTTCAGCTGGCCTTATTCAGTGTCCAGCTGGTCCATAGACACGAGGCAGCAAAAACACCACGGCTTGGTATTTGATTCATAGCAATCCTAATAGAGTAAAGGAGAAATATTCCTTACAGTGTCTGAGGCTGTCAATATTTATAGAAGCAGAAAGCCTCATCTTTGTCCAAACGAGCTCCTGGTTGAGTGGGAACTGCTGAACCAGTGGTCACAACCCAACAGATAACCCACGTCACCACCAGGAATCCTGTGCAAAGAAGCATCACCATGAGTTCAGATTGAAACCATGGCAGTGCGTTTTGGTTTGCGTACTGACACAATAACGAAAAGCTTTGCTCCACTAAGTTATGCTTACAGCCGTGTTGGGTTGTTCCTTTATGTGCTCCACTCCTTATTTTACAAAAACCTCCCCACTCACTGCCTTGGAGCTGATGCTGACAACTCAGGGAGACCTGTAGGACTGGGTAGACTGTGCCTGTGGGTTTCTGAGACTGTAACTGTTTGTGGCAGTTGATGGGAGTAGAGAGCGCTGTCTTTCTCCTGCTGGGTAATTGGTGGTTTCGAACTGCTGAACTTCTGGACTGCAGCACAATTTATAGCCACTGTGCCACCAGGACACCTCCACTCCTTATCGTAAAAGGAAATGCAGAGAGGATTATAGTTTTGAAAAAAACCACTGAGTTAATTCTGACTGAGACATAACAGGCCAGCATACGTCTGCTCCATAGAGCTTCTTGGGCTGCAAACTGTTGTGCAGCAAAGTACCTCATCTTCCCTCTAAAGAGTGCAGAGTGCCCGGTGGGCTCATGTGGCTTCCCTTTTGGTTCATAGCTCACTGCTTGACTAGATGTGCCAACAAGCATTATAGTGCTGCATTTCATTCTCAGGGCTTGGCTGCTGGAGCTGACAATTTGTGTTTGGATTTCTCATTGTTAGTGCAGCCTCCTAGAATGAATGAGAAATTGTGATTAATAGCATTTTTATAAAAAGCCTGGATACCCAGTTGGCTTTGACTTCTAAATATATATGAAATATTTTAGTCAAAGTTATACGCAAAATCTGAATCTTAAAACATCTGTCAGATATTCCATTTGCATTCTTAACACATGAGAGAGGAGGCAGTAGGGTAAAGAAAGTGTGTATTAACAGATCCAGGGACAAAGGAATGACAAGTGAACTGAAATTGATGGCAAGGAGGGTGTAGGAGTCTTGGTAGGACTGGATCAAGACCGCTGTAACTGACAGGAATTACTGAAACCCAAATGAAGGCTGATTATGATAGTGGGACCAGAGGAAAGTAAAAGGAAATAGAGGAAAGAACTCGGAGGCAAAGGGCATTTATAGAGGTCTAAATACAGGCATGTATATATGTAAATATATTTATATATGATGATGGGGAAATAGATCTATATACGTTATTTATAGGTTTAGTATTAAGATAGCAGATGGACATTGGGCCTCTACTCAAGTACTCCCTCAACACAACACTTTGTTCTATTAAAACTGGCATAGCATGATGCTTAACTTCCTGACACCATTGCTGAAGACAAAGCGGATGCATAAGCAAATGTGGTGAAGAAAACCGATGGTGTCCAGCTACCAAAAGATATAGTATCTGGAGTCTTAAAGGCCTGAAGATAGACAAGCAGCCATCTAACTGAGAAACAACAAATACCACATGGAAGAAACACACCAGCCGTTGTGTTCACGCAGTGTCGAAGGCATCAGGGATCAGGCATCAAAGGACTAAAAATCATGTCATGGTGAATCAGGGGGAGTACAGAGTGGGGACCCAAAGTCCATCTGTGGATAACTGGAAATCCCCTTACACAAGTGTTTCAGGGAGGAAAAGAGCCAGTCATAGTGTGGTATAGCACTGATGAAAATTGCAACTTTCCTTTAGCTCTATAAGGCTTCTCCTCCCACACTATTATGTCCCCAGCTCTACCTTACAAATCTGGCTAGACCAGGTCATAGACATGGGTACAGATAAGAGCCGGAAACACAGGAAATCCAGGAGAGATAAACCCTCTCAGGACCAATATTGAGAGTACCCATACCAGAGGGTACAGGGAAGGTAGGGGGAGAAAGAGGAAACTGATCACAATGATCTGCCTATAACCCCTTCCCAGGGGGATGAACAACAGAAAAGAGGATGTAGGGAGACATCAGTCAGTGTGGGACATGAAAAAAAAATGTATAAATTATCAAGGGTTCATGAGGGAGGGATGGTGGATAAGGGAGGTAGGGGTGAGGGAATGAGAAGTTGATGCCAAGGGTTCAAGTACAAGGAAATGTTTTGAACATGATGATGACAACAAATATCCAAATGTGCTTGACATGGTGGATGGATGGATGGATGGTGATAAGAGTTGTATGAGCTCCCAATAAAATTATTTAAAAATAAAAACAAACAAAGCACCAAACCAAACACCCTGCTGTCACATTCATACCAACGCACAGTGACCGTAGAGAGCAAAGTCGAACTCCCCCTGTGGGTTTCTGAGTCTGGAGCTCTTTATGGATATTGAAAGTCACAATGCACAGGGGGCAACTCTGGGCACAGAAACAATTGTGAGACTGGTGCAGGGGTGGGTCAAGTTTCATTCTGTTGTGTATGTCCAATGTGGTTTTAACACCTAACGGCATCTTTCTCCCACTGAGCCGCTGGCATTTTCGAACTGCCAACCTTGTGTTTCTCAGCCCAATTTGAAATCACTGTTGCTCTAGCGACCCTCTCAGGACACTAGGTGTTGAGTCTTTTATTTAGAGACCTTTCCCACCATCCCTGGGTACCCTAAAACTCCCCATTGTTGCAGATAGTGCTTTGATTTCATCAGTGGAAGAGGACACTAGGGACCCTGAGAATCTAGTTCAGCTTTGAGCTATTAATCTAAAATGTTCTAGTGCTCTTGCAAGAGCTTCTATGTGAAACAATGAGGTACTGATGACAGGAGGTAGCAGTGAGTCTCAAGGTGGTACATATCCTGGAGGTTGATCTCTGAGCTGGGATGAATGCACATATGGCATTGTGTGGATTTCCTGAATGTGTAAAGCAGGTGGAAATCTCAAGCCATAGTCAAATAGCCAAGAGATACGGAGAGGATGAACCTGGCATCAGGATGCTCAAGAGACTCCAAATGAGTACCTGGCAATCCTAACTCCAGAGATCCTGACAGAATAGGTGGCAGTTAAGCAAAGTTTGATGGCTTCTTTCCCCTGGAAATTCTTGAAAGCCTGTCTTCCTAGAAGGTTTCAGCCTAGAGGCAGGCATGTAAGAAGCCAGCATGATGCTGATCAGCAGAGGATCCTACACTCACACCTCCAGTGACCTCAGCCTGCACCTCACAGATGGGAGGAGGGGTGTTTCTGAAGGAACCCTGTAGGTGTCCTGGGGTGCCAGAGAACCATTTTGAACTGAATGTTGACAGTGTGTCCTTGAGACCTGCTCCCCTGCCAGAGTCTATTATGGGCCAGAGTAGGTCTGAGCCATAGTCACTGGCTATGGGCCTCCCCTTGCCCACAAAGGTGGAGGGTTAATGTGAATAGCGTTCTGAAATAGAGAGGAAGTTATGCTAGCAAGTTGTCCATGGTACTGTTAGGGGTTTAAAATATCTGCGGATGTGTGCACTTACACGTGTCTGTTCGTGTACATGCCTGTGTATCCCTGTGCATGATTGTACGCATATGTGTCTTGTGGGGAATGAGTCCTTTGAAAGGAGGACTTGTGGCAAATGCACAGGCACAGTCAGAGGTAACCGTGGGCCATGTGGATGGTTTCCACAGGCAGAACATTGCCATTGTGGTTGGAGGTAAAGGACACATCCTCACTTTCATGAGCGAGGACTGACAGAATCAGAGCAGAGTTGTGGGAAGATTACAGTGATTACCATGGGTAGGCGGAACTGATGGGATGTATCTGAAAGTCGTCATACAAGATGACTTTACGGTTTCCAACCTTAGAGTGAGGATTCTAAATAGAAGTGGTGAGAGGAGGAGAGAAGGTAAGTTGGAGAGAAAGAGAAGGAACTCACTTTCCATGTTGAGGATATGGTATAGCATTCACACAGTCAACAGCTAACATGCGAACACCTGCTAGGCATGTGGGCTGTGCCTAACCCTGGAGCTAGAAGAGGTAAGATCCTGAAAGCAGTCCAACCCCAGGAAGGTAGGACCCCATCAGAAGGTCCTGGTGTCTTGTCTGTCTGGCCACTCTCTCGCACAGAACCCAGCCCAGTCGAAGATCCCAAGTGTGTGCGAGTCAATGAAGGAGACGGATGGTGGCAGGCGGAGAGGGAAAGGTCTAAGCCACTGGGGATTGTCATGGATTTTCATCAGTATTAAATGCTCCAGGTTGTTTTTGCCTTATGTGAAACTGATTTTATTTATTCAAGAAAACAAAGCACATAGGAAAAATGAACATAGAATTCACAGTACTGCATGGAATGTAGACTGCAGTGAGCCTCCATTGCTGAAGTGAGAATGGGCAGACTATAATCCACAAGCTAAATTCGGCCTCCTGATTGTTTTTGTAAGTGAAGTTTTATCAGAACAATGACATACCCACTTTTTAAAGTACCTTCTGTGGCTGTAGAGCAGTGAGAGATCGAACCCCCAACACTCACATTATTTACTACGTGGACCATTGGAGAAAATGTTTCTCACCCTGGTTTCTAACCCAGTGTTGATCATCTAAGAGCCGGGTGAGAAAGGCAGTAGGTTGAGAACTGCGTCAGAAGCAAAACAGAGAATCGTTTTCACAACCATGATGGGGATCTCTGCTCGTTGCTGTCAAGTGGATGCTGGCTCCCAGCAACTGTAGAGGACAGACTAGAACCGCCCCTGTAGCTTTCTGAGACTGTAAGTCTGCAGGAGTAGAAGGTCTCATCTTTCTCTCCAGGAACTTCTGGAGGTTTGGAAATGGTGACCTCATGTGGAACTCACTGCGCAATCTAAGCAGAGGCCAGCATCAATATATCTACATGTACTGAAGGTGGGCCTTCACTAGGCAACACTAGGAGTATTGCAGGATCCTGGGTTGTAGAATTTATGCTGCTAGCCACAAGGTCCACAGTTCAAAACCGCCACTTCTGGGGAAGAAAGGTATGGCTTTCTATGCCCATTAAAAATGGCAGAATCCCACAGAGGCAGTTATTCCCTGTCCTTTAGGTTCCCTTCGAGTCTGAAATGTTTCGATGGCAGTGAGGATTGTTCAGAAATGTATAGTTGTGAATATCTGCACCTACAAGCTATCAACTCCATTCATTCTGGAAATAGTCCATGTCTTACTGCACTAGACTAATTGGTATTTTCTTCCGGAGTAGAGATTTTTTTCCTGGAGGACTGCTGAGTGAGCACCAGTGAAAATAAGCATAAACGATTCAAGAGTGGGTGGCTATCATTGGGATTATCACTGAAGAGAAGATGTGAGCTAGATGGGGGCACTCAATAAGGAACCTTCATAGAGCCCCGCGGCAGTAGGATTCTGTGACCAACCATGTGACTCACTTGGTTCTCATATGATCTGTCACATGCCGTTTATTGTGCATATCAAGTACATATACAGAACATCTGCACATGAATGCACACACACAGAGCATACAATGTGAATGTAGCATATACACCATATAAATGGAACACAAGCTCACTTATGGTTTATACTCAGCACACACATACACACGACAAATATGTATAGATGTGCACCTGTATGGCACACTCATATATGGCACACACAGCACACAGGTGGTACATTCACACAGCACAAATGTGTCCCACACCCATGACACATATCTTGTGGTCTGGCTATTAATTTGGGGCCTGTATATGCCTCATTCCAAGAAACAGTGGTTACATACTCCTTCAGTTGGTAACTCAAATCCACTAGCAGCTACCCAATAGCAAAGACCAGACAACTTCTTCCAGAGAGGACCACAGCCTGGAGGACCCTCAGAAGCAGCTCTTCTCTGTCACCAGGAGTCCCTGTAAGTTGTGATGGACGCAGAGGCACCCCACAGCAACAACAACAAGCCTCTGACCTACCCTCACTTGGTTGCTGATTCCATGCAGAGAGAGAGGAATAAAAACATTTCTGGATGTGGCCTATGGAAAGAATTACAATAGCCATAAAGACTAATTTGGCCTTGGGGACAGATAAGCGACTCTGAAGGCAATTCAGAAATAAAGCACTGGGATCCCACTTGGTGCAAAGTAACCTCATTTAACTAACCGCATGGCCTCCTTGGGGGACCATTCCAGACGACAACACTAGTGCAGTGAGTGCCTCCTGGAACGTTCATTACAACTCAGTTTGCAAGACACAAGCCAGAGCATTCACTAAGAATGACAGAAGGGCCCATATTCTGGTAGAAACTGGCTGTCCTTACTCAGAACAGACCCTGTACCCCATGGATGTCCAGTGAATCTCTCCCCTCTGGACCTTTTCATGTGGCCACAAGTTTAGCCCCAAGCCTTGAGGACTTGGGCATGTTGACTCGACATGTACAAATGGTCAAAGAGATGCAGCATTCATATTCATATATGTATAAGAAAACACAAGCATGCATTTTTCAGTCAACGTGGTCTTGCATAAGTTGAACCCAAGAGCCTTGAAAAGATAACAGATCAATGCAGCAAAACTCTTGCTGTTGCCAAGACAATGAGATGGTAAATCACTCGATTCTTGACTCATGGGTGATGAGATGATGTGTTACATTTTGTATGCTGGAGTGGCTGGACCCACCTCCTGCTGTTTCATGGCAACCAATTTTCCTTACTGTCTAACCAAGATGTCCTGCTGAACCCCCTTACTGTTATTGATGGACATATCTGTTGCCCAACAAAAAATATAGCCTAAAAGATAATTGTTACCATCCTGATGTTAGAGGATTGGCTCCAATGTCCTACTGAATTGATTTGCAGCTATTTCAGAAAATGTGGTGGTGAAGGAGGATCCACGAAAGAGTGGTTAGTTCATATTGATGAATTGGGAAGAACAAGGCAAGACAGTCCTTCAGCTGAGAATTGAAGGATGAGTGGGAATGGCAGACATGAGTGAATAAAGGGGTCGATGCTAACCATGGAAAATGTACTACAGGAATTTTTTGCAACTATCACTTACATTGACATACAAAGAATGCAGCAATGGAAGTATTCAGTCTTCTGTGCCAAGATACTTGGAAGACAGATAGCTACCCGATCAACCAGGAGCCAGAGATCCATAATAATGCCCATTCTAAAGAAAGGTGATACAACAGTATGTCAAAAGTATTAAGCAGTATTGTTTCTATTACACACAAGTAAAATCTTTCTGAAGACCATTCAAAAATGGACCTAGTCATATATAGACAGGGAACTACCAGTAATTCAAGCTGGTTTCAGATGAAGAAATAGAGAAGGGTTATCATTGTGAAAATTAGATTAACCTTGACTAAAACTCAAGAAAATTAGAGAGATGCTTCCTTGTGTTTTATTGACTGTGCAAAGGCATTTGGCAAACTATGGTAATACTGCAAAAAATGGGAGTTCCAGAACATTGCACTCATGTGGGACCTATCACAGATGGAGGAGAGAGGCCCTGGAAGGGGTGGGTGCTGCATGGTTCAAAATCGGGAAGAGAGTGCATCCAAATTGCAGCCCTTCACTATACTTATTCCATCTCTATATGGAGCAAATAATCTTAGAAGCTGGACTCTGAAGAAGAATGAAGACTCAGCACCGATAGAAGATTCATTGACATCTTGCGATATGCAGAGGAGGAGATGAGCTTGTTTGCTGAAAGCAAGGAGAGTTTGAAACGTTACTGACAGAGATCAAAGACTTTATTATAACCCCGATTCTGGATTACACCTCAACATAAAGAAAACAAAAGTCCTCACAGCTGGGCTGATATAGCAGTAAGCATGGTAATGATTGTGAGGCTGGATCAGGACCAGACAGGATTTAGTTCAGTTGTGTGTAGAATTGCTTGAAAGCTGAGCCAATTCTAGGAGACCTGACAAGAGCAACTCAAGATGTTTCCACTCTTGCATGGTACCTTTAGGCTTCAAGTGCTAAGAGATCAGTGACTAAGACAGCAAGTTTGCTCAAGGCTGTGCTGATGTCTCTGTAGGTTTGTGCACACGAGCAGGAAGTACCAGGTCTCTGAGAAGAGGAGGGACAGACCTTTCTTTCCTAGGAGGAGAACTGACACTGGAGGAGAGCGCTGGCCACATCCTCATCACTGGATGATGCTTCAGATGCTTGCCTTCTGGTGGTGGTGGTGGTGGTGGTGCTGGATCACTGTAAGGAAAAGCTTTATTTTTAAAAATCTAACATTTTGCTTGTGGTAGCAATCTTACAGTACTGCTTGATGTGACTGAATTATGGAATGAATAGAAGCATTTCTGAAAAGCAAAATCATCTTCAATGGAGAATTGTCTTTCGTCGTCATACTTTATCAATGCAAGTCCATCAGTTAAATGAGAAGATGCAGGATAGTTTCAGCATGTGGCAAGTGCTCCTCACATCTTTTACTTTCAATACATTTTGATATGACACTACCAAAAAAAAAAAAAAAGGAAACTGTGACATTTTTAGTGAATGACCTAACATGAAAAGGCAACTAGTAGTCTCTTATTTCACAATAGTTGACTTAGCTTTGATCATGTCACTGATCCCAGACCATGATATTGTTGCTGTGAAGTGCTCTCAAGTTGGCTGTGGCCCTGTGTACCACAGAATGAATCGCTGCCTGGCCCGGTGCCATCCTCACAATCATTCCTCTCCTTGAGCCTATTGTAGCCACTGTGTCAGTCCATCTCGCTGAGGGTCTTCCTCTTTTTGCTGCTCCTCTGCTTTTCCAGCATGATGTCTTCTCCAGGGACTAGTGTCTCTTAAGAACATGTCCAAATTGTGTAAGAGAAAGTATGGCCACCATTGCCTTTAAGGAGCACTCTGGCTGTACTTTTTCCAGGATGGATGTTTGCTCTTTAGGCAGAAAACAATAGCAAATTGTACTATTTTTTTCTCACACAAATGCACACTGAGCAAATATAATAGTTCTACTCTGCATTTCTAGCTATTTCTATGAGTTTCCTTTTATCCAGAAGGGCATGTTAAACTGGCTTTTGGTGGACATGGGATTGCCCTTTAAAAAGTATACTCAGTGCCTCAGAGGTGATATTTTCAATCCCCCATATGCATGTAAAAGGTAAGTAAAGGATTAGGAACACTAAATAATTTCTGTATTAGAATTATGATGTTGGCATCAAATATTGACATGGATTGCCTGAAGAAAAATTGCGTCTTGAAAGAAGTACAGCCAGAATGCCCCTTCAGAGCAAGAATAAGGTAAAATGAATTTTTTGAAGTCCCTTCATGTGTAGGAGTGTGTGTGTATACATATATATACACATGCATACATACATATATACATATATATATCCCACAGCCATTGTTTAGATTCATCAAACACACAAAACAAACTCATTGTCGTCAAGTCCATTCTGACTTGTAGCTGACCTGTAGAACAGACTAGAACTGACCCTGTGGGTTTCTGACACTGTGACTGTTCACAAAAATAGAAAATCTCATCTTTCTCTCTCAGAGACACCAGTGAGTTCAAACTGCTAACCTTGTAGTTTACAGTGCAGTGCATAACCCAGTACGCTGCCAGGGCTCCTGATTTGACTCGTGTTCTGAGCTGTCATTGTACATAGCGACACTATAGACAATAGCAAGGAACACAACCTGATCCTGTGTCACCTCACAGTTGTTTGAGGCCATTGCTGCAACCACTATATCTGTTTGTAGATTTTTTTTCTGCTGCCCCTACACTGGACCAGGTATGATGTCTTTCTCCAGGGACAGGTATTTCCTGACAACCTGTACAATGAAAGGGAGGTGCAGCTTGCATCCTAACCTCCAAAAAGTCCTTTGGCTGTACTTCTTCCAAGATAGAGCTCTTGGTTCTTTTGGCAGTTCACCATACTTTCAATTTTGTTTATCAGCATATGAGGTGATTGAAAATACAATGACTCAAGCCAATCATACCTTGGTCCTCAAAGTAACATCCTTGCATCTCAACATTTTAAAGAGTTCTTGTCCAGCAGATTTCTAATCTGGTGTATCCTTTGATCTCTTGACTGCTGTTTCTATGAGCACTGGTTACAGATACAAGCAAGATGAAATCCTTGACAACTTTTCTCTGTTCATCGTGAGGTTACCTAGTGATCCAGTTGTGATGATTTGAGTTTTCGTTGCAGTGAGTTCCAATCCATCCTGAAGGCTCAACTTTTGGAATACTGCATGTTTTGAAATCAGGAAAGGTATACATCAGGGTCTGGTCTTTCCTGACAGCATGTCCAAAGTAACTAAGACAGAGTTTTGCCACCTTTTCTTCTAAGGAGCTCTATGGCTATTCTTCCAAGATAGGTCATTTGCTACCTACCAGCGACCCTCCAAGAAGCTGAGTGCCTTGGTGTTCTTACAGGTGCAAATCACCAGGGCTTTCTCACGCAATGCAACTGGGTGCTTGTAGTCCGCCATCATTTTAGCTCAATCAGCAAACACAAACCATTGCACCATCCCTGGCAAGAATGTTACCCAAAGGAACAGAGAGACCAGGTACCAGTCCACTATACAATCAAAGTTCCAAAATCACAAGCCTAGGAAAACAAGCTTCAGATTCAACAATGACTTCATCCCCACAACAGCCTCCCGGGTATGTTCCTAACTGCTCAGAATTGACCCTCCCCTCTTCTGATGTGCCCGCTTCTTCCTGGGCACTCATTGGAATCACTCAAGTTGAAACGGACCCAGAAACAAAAGCAAAGGGGCAAGAAAGGGTCAACCTGTTCCAGGAAGGGTCATTTTCCTCAAAAAGATGAAAGGAAAAACCAGTGGCAATTGAGTTTCTGGAACAAAGACGCTTTCCTTTTCTCGCTGTGGTGGTGGGATGAGGAAGAAAAAGGTACCGCTTTCATGTTGTGTAAAGGAGATGTAGAAGGTGAATTTTTTGGTAAATTAAAATGATGACAACCGTCCCTATATGTTGAGCCATAGCCGAACTGCTCCTGCATTGAAAGTAAGAAAGATGTATTGACTCCTTCTCCCTTGACAGTGACTGTTCAGGGAAAGCATGCCAACAAACCAACCAACAAACAGGATTGAGTCTAGTGGGTGGCAGTGGATGCAAACAAGCAGGGAGGACATATGGTCAAGCTTGGTGGGGTCCCCCAGAAGCTACCCTCTTGGGCCATTCCTGGTCAACTGGAAGATGAGATCCGTGGTCCAGAGCCTTGGAAGCCCTTGCAGTGCAAGCTACTGGGTTTCTCACAAGTGCATTTCAGCAGCTCCAGCCAAGCAGAGCACACAGCTGCTTCCTGTCTGCTCCAATGGAGAGCACTGGGGGTGCAATGGTGTAGAATTGGACTGCTCACCCAAACATGGACAAATCCATCCAGCAACCTCACTGGGAGGGGGAGTGAGGGGAAGGGGGTGTTGTATACCAGGAGATGTGGCGGTAGACTCCCACCCCCAATTTTAAAACCCTGAATCCAATCTCATGACCCATAAGTCAATTCCAACTCATAATAAGTCAGTATAAGGTCCTCAAAGCTGAAATCTTTTTTTTTGGGGGGGGGGCATCACTGCCTTCTGGTGGGAGTGGGAGGCCCAGCCTTGCTCCTGGAGAGCTGCTGCTGGATTTGAACCACCAAGCCAGTGGGCCGCAGTCCCGCACTCAACCACTATGCCACTGGGGCTCAGCCTCAAAGCTGAAATCTCCAAGGCCACAGATAACCTCACTTTTCTCCCAAAGAGTACCTAGTGGGTTTGAAGCACTGACCTTGTTATTCAATGTTCACTCACTCCCTCACTCAGCCACCCACTGCCTTTCAGTCAATGTTGGCTTCCAGTGAATCAGATTAGAACTGTCTCTGTGGGTTGCTGAGATGATAACTCTTTCTGTGAGTATTAAGCCTCCTCTTCTTCCTGTTGAGTGCCTGATGGTTTCAAATGTCCCACCTTGGGCTTAGCAGTCTAGTACATAACCACAACCATTAGGTCCCGATACAGATCCTAAGAAGACCTTCCTCTATCATGTAGGGTCCTCTATCATGTAGGGTCATAGTGAGTCCAGTTTGAGTCAGGACCCCAAACCAGCAACCACAGCACAAGAGTAAGGAATCAGAGACAGAAGCAGAAAGATCCTGTACCAGGTTATCTATTCCTCTTTAAACCTGCTTCTTCACACTCCCCCTTCTGTCCCCCACCCTTCAGCATCTTTTTTTTTTTCCCTTCAGCATCTTTTATGCCCTCTCACATCCCAGGGGAAGCTGGCAGTGCAAGCTTGTGCCAATGTAACTGAAGAAAATTTAACACTTTCCATTTCTGAATGATACCTGGTGGGGAGGTGGAATTCTCAAAAGAGAAGAGATTGAGCTGATAAGTGAGATGAGTCTTAGGCTACCAGATAAAATACCAGACCTATAATTCAATTAAAATTTAAGATAAATGACACACATACATTTGAGACCATTGTTGCAGCCACAGTTGAATATATATATATATATATATATATATATATATATATATCATGGCCCAAATATTTATACTTTTACTGAAAAAAAAAAGGTTTGTTATTTATGTGACAGATAAATTGATCTGGATTTATCTAGCAAATCCTATGATTTGCTAAATCTGAATCCCTCCGAGGGGCAGATGTTGGGGGGCATCTGTCGCCAATGGAGCTATGAACCTGATCCTCACCATAGGAGGTAGAGATGGCTGAAACTTCAAGAATCGACTTCTTTGAGCACTAGTCAAGGCAGACGCAAGCACTGATCCACAACAAGGGCTCAAGAAGGCATGAACAGTAGTCTCTCTGGGTATACCATTGTACCATTGTGGACGAAAGTCAGAGAGCCAGTGGATTATCTTCCTCTAGGTTTTCAGTCATTTCTAGTTCTCAGCCTTGTTCTTCCTCCACCTAGTTTATATTCCAGTTGATGCAGATTCTTACCTACACTGTCACCACCAGGAATTCCATCCTCCTCAAGTAAGCATTAGGCCCAGCATCTGTTCCTCAGAATAAAGCTGTGACTGTCTACCCCCATAATGATCACTGTTTCAGAACTACTCTGAGGACCTGTGTGAGATGGAATGGACTCAGTGGTAATTGCTTTGCATTTTCTCTTCTTGAAAGACCAGTCCTAATCCCTGGGCCACAAAAAAAGGAAATCCCGCTCACTTTACACATTCACCTCACCTGGGTGTTAAACAGTTTATACACCTAAGTGTAGGGAGTTAGGCTCTCACTGAAAAAGAGATCCATGTGCTCACAAAAGTCGTTGTTGTTATTAGGTTCCATTGAGTTATGTTGACTCATAGTGAGCCTGTGCACACCGCCACCAAACAACACCTGGTCCCGCACCATCCTGAGAGTCGGTCTTATGTTTGAGGCCCTTGTTGCAGCCAGGATGTCAATCCATCTTGTTGAGGACCTTCCTCATTTTCATTTCTTTTCTACGTTACCAGCAGGATGTCTTTCTCCAGAGGCTAGTGTCTCCCAACAGCATGTCCAAAGTACATGAGACAGTCTTATCTCTGCAATAGAATGATTTTCAAAAGAAACAGGATTATTCTAGTTGTACTTCTAGGCAAAAGTCATAATGTAAAACTTAAATTGTTCAATTTAAGGAGTATGCAAATGAACTCTGTACCAACCCAAGAAGGTTGAGTGTTACTTTTGAAAATACCTTAACCTCATGTCTATTTCCTACCCATCAACGAGTAAATATTAAGGACCACTCGATATGGGATATCAGTGCACTAAGATATACTGCTGAAACCCAGCTCTCAATAGCTGCAGGGTAATTTAAGGGACTTATGCAGCCTAAAGGTCCTAGAACTCACATCTGCAAATGCCTGGCTTTATATGTGGCTGCCCAAGTCTATGGCTCTGCAATGGTCTTCCTTCATGGGCTTCACCTAGAAGGACCATCGGCAAGGGCTCTTCCACCCCAGTCATGGCTCAGCACAAGACATTACACAGAAGTGAGGTGTAATGTCACTGGGGACATTTCCAGCCCAGACAACCATAGGAGTCTGGTGGTAGATCAGAATAGCTTTCAAGTGATTTCTCTTGCACACAGAGCAGAAGCATATGCAAAGAGATGAACAGAAGTGGGAAGAGGAGGGGCTACTGCTCCTCAGGAATATGGCACCGCACACACAGAGGACACAGCCTAGCATCTGTGGATTTGAAGTGAGAGGACCCATGTTCTGTCCCACCTCTGCTACTGTGAGTCCTGTGACTGGAGGAAGCATTCCTCACCTCCATAAGCCCTGCTTCCTTTATTGAGAAATGAAAGTGGCAGTGCAGAAATCCTCTCTTATTGAAATAGTCAATGACAAGAGCTTGGCAGACATGGACATTTGATAAATACAGGCATAGCAACTAAACCTTCCTAAGTGGAATATGGAACTGGGCAATTTAGACAAAGTAATGTCAAAAGAACAAGCAAATCTGTCTTGAAACAAGTCCATGCAGAATCCTCCGTAGAAGTGAGGATGGTGAGACTTCATTTCATGTGCACTGGCCATGTGATCAGGACCAGTACCTAGAAAAGGACACCATGCTTGTTCAAGTCAAGGGACAGTGAAAAAAGCAAGAAGACCCTGAATGGGATGGTTTAATATAGTGGCCTCGTCAATGGACTCAAGCATAAAAACCATTGTGAGGATGGTGCGGGACTGAGCAGCGTTTTATTTGCTATGAGTCAAATGGGGGGCACTGGTAAATGACTTCTGGACAGAGTCACAAAAAGATGCAAATGAAAAGACATTCTGTAGACTTGATGTACATATACATTGCTATCATTTTATTCCCTATAAAATAATCACCCAAAGTGCATCTCCTCGATTCATTCGAGAGAATGAGTACTTGTACATTTGAACCACAAGTTTCTGACCCTTGATAATAAAATGATAACCAGGTAGATGCATTTATAAACCATATTACAGTACTAAACAGCCACCACGGGCCAATGACTGTTATATGATTTACAAATACAACACATTTGTATTTCTCAAAAAGCCTCCAAAGTACTATCTCTAGTCCCATTTCACAGCTGGAGAAACTGAGGCACAGAGACAAAAGGAACCTATTTAGCATCCCTCTGGGTGTAGCTGAGAGGGTGTGAGCTAATGGTTATAGCCCACACTCTGAACCACACTCATACCATCCTCTTTTGATTATTTAAACAACCTGTGAGTGAACATTTCCAAGGTTCCCTAAGGGAGAGCCTTTGTAGATATGAAAGAGTTCCCCAAAGTGCATGGACAATTGAATGAAAAGAAAAATAATGGAATTTTCCATTAACTTTTTTAGTCTCCCCCCACCCCCCATGGTAGTTACATAGTCTGCTATCAATTTGGGATTTATAGAATTAAAAGTGAAGGGGTGGAGTATAGTCTGTCAATTGGATCATAGCCAATGAGACCTCTGTGAGGGCATGACCTTCTGAGAATTCTGGAAATTCCTGGATTTTCTTCCTTGGAGGTGGGAGAGACTCTTTCTCTTCTCACTCCCTTCAAGATTCTCTACTGACAAGAGCTGATGCCACCAGACCTCTGGAGCTGGAGAAGCCACATAGAGACCCCTGTCAGCTCAGAGATGCTTACAACACCACTGGCTCCAGAAGACTTTCAACCCACTGGTCCGTGACACTCCTGCATTAGGCACCATTGCTTGTGTTTCATGAGTCTGCAGAGGACTTGATAGATTGGTAGTGGACTTATGGACTTGATTTGGAATGGACTGGAACATTTTCTCAATATTCAATTGCTATTGTATATAACCTGTTTTATCATACATAAGTGCCTATAAGATTTGTTTCGCTAGTCTACCTGGGTTAGCACACCCACTCATACACTTGCCAAGACTCATCACAACTGAACTACCAGGTAACATTATGATAACTGGGGAAAAGGTTGAAACTATCAAGGACTTTGTCTCGCTTAGATGCACAATCAATGCTCATGGAAGCAGCAGTCAAGCGATCAAAGTATTGATTGCATTAGGTCAATCTGCCGTATAAGACCTCGTTAGAGTTTTGAAGAGCAACGATGTCACTTTGTGGACTAAGGTTCCCTGGACTCATGCATGTGAAAGTTGGATGTTGAGTAAGAAAGACTAAGGAATCAGTTGATGAATTTGAATTGTGCTGGAGAAGAATATTGAAAGCACCATGGACTACTAAAAGACAACCCGAGCTGTCTTGTAAGAACTATGGCAAGAGTACTCCTTAGAGGTAAGGATGGTGTGTTAGACTGGCTTGACTAGAAAAATAAATCCCAAAATATTAATATATGTATAAGCAAGAGCTTTTATTAAAGAGTAATTGTATAGTAAGAAAACAATGCCCAGTCCAGATCAAGTCCATAAATCTCATACGAGTCCAGAAGTCTGGTAAGAGTCCATAAATCACTTTTCTGACTTGTGCAGTCACATGGAATGATATAGATTGCAGGAACTTCAAAGGCTGGTAGGTGCAAAGTCCTGTGGACCCAATGGTGGTGGACGCATCTCCAGGGTTCTGACTGCCATCAGCATGGCTCCATGTGGCTTGTTAACAAGAAAGTGAAGCAGAGAGTGTGTAGTCCACTTCCAGGAAGAAAGAGAGGATCTTCCCAGAATCTTCACAAGACTACCGTGTTCACAGGGAGTCATCATCAGGTGTGACCTGATTTACAGGGTAGACTTCACCCCTATACTTATGTATCAATTTGACATGAAGTTAGGTAACTACCACAGATGGTACGATTTCATCTTACATATTTTGGACATGCTGTCAGGAGAGAACAATCTCTGAAGGGCATCATGTTTGGTAAAATAGAGGGGCAGTGGAAAAGTAGAAGACCGGAACAAGATGGGTTGACACAGTGGTCTCAACAAGGGCTTCACACATAGGAACAACAGTGAAGACTGCACAGACCTTGGCAGTGTTTTGTTCTGTTGTGCATAGCATAGCTGTAGGTCACAACTGGCCCAGTGGCATGAAAAAACAACAGCACACACTTCCCAGAAACCTTGAATATAATATTAATAGACCTAGTTCACTGAGATCTCAAACTCAATGTGAGGCAAGTCAACTGTTTTGACTTTCATAAACAAAATAGAGATTGAGAAAAAAGTGTGCTTATGATCCAGATGGACATACATTTCCAAACTGTAATATCTAGGTCTTTTTTTTCCTACTTTTATTTATTTATCTTTAAATAACAGTCATTTCTCTTCTGAGTTTCCTAAGATTGAAGCTCTCTTGCTGATGTTCCAGCTATGGTGTCATGGTACCTTTGGTAAAGTAGACTAACTTGAAAGTGTGGTATCATTTGGGAAAAAATCAGTCAAGGAAGGGGACCTCGGGGGACTGTGCTCACACCACCGTTCTTTGTTATCTGATATGCACACAAGCTCAAGGTGTTAATTGGTGTTCAGGATGACTGTGTGTCCATTCTCTCTGTTATCACTATGAATTTTGATAAATTCAAAAAATGGATCTCACACATTCTGACTGGCCTTCTACACCATCACACTGCCTGTCCTCTTCAGGTGATCAGCCTCCGCCTGCTGATGTAGCCAATTCAAGTCCTGTGATCCAAAAGTCTAGTGAACTGATCTTCATTTGGCTCTTCTGTCCAGAACCTTTGTAACTCCCACTCTGACTGGTGGGAGCATGCCAGTAAGGTGTAGAAGACTAATAGCTAGGTGGTTGTGCAGTTTTGCCATTCCACTGGACATAAGTGAGCCATTTTCAAAAGAAAGAACAGAGAATGCTGCCACCAGCAGCAAAGTAGGACCATGGTGCAATGTGTACCAGACGCCTGCATGACGTGGGAACAGGAGTCGGGGCCCCAGAGGCTGCAGCATCAAGACCATGAGACATTGCAGAGGAGCCTTGTCAAGACTGTAGACAGTGCAGTGGGCTTCTCATCCCACAGAATGAGTAAAGCCAAGTGCCTTTGGGCAGCAGGCTGGCTTTCCCAGTGGGATGCCTCTTGGGCTTTAATCAGCACTAAAGGCACATTTCGACCCTTGCAGGAGAGAGAGCAGGACAGATCGCTGTGGACAGGACAGTTGGTTTCAGAATAGGACAATGAAGGATAGAGATTGGATGCACACCTGAACTCTGCTTCCTCGCAGTCATCCTTGGACAGATGTGCAGTTGGAGTCACCCGTTCGTAGCCAGAGGACAGATGTGGCCCCTGTGCCATTTCTTCAGTACGATGCTCATTGGCTAAGTTTTAGAAGGCGATCATTGGAAGGTTTCATTGGAGCTTCCAGACTAACAGACCAGGAAGAACTTGGAGATACGAATGGTATTCGAAATACCAAAATCCTATCATCCAACCTCATAGCACCATATACACCACCACTCCACTAAGACGGATGGATGGAGGAATATTTACTGTACTATTAAAATGATAAATAAATAATTGACATAGTCACAAAGTATTTGAATGTAGCACTGAAAATCCATTATATCCTGACATATTTATGAAAAATAACTACACTTTTCAAAACATGGGAGCAGTGGCATTATTTAATGATTTTGCAGATCTTAGTTTCCGGCTTAATAGAAGTCAGTCGCCGTCTTGCATTTGTTTCTCCTGCAAGATGTGGTTTTCTCTGAAATATTTGAAAACCTAGCTGTTTACAGACTTACAGTGGTGGGGGGAAGTAATAGTATTTTTGTAGCTTCTTAAATAATTGTGGATGTTTTTGATACTCTACAATTCATAGCTAATTAACAGTCCATAGAACTATGACCTGACAAACATACAGCAATGAAATTTTTATTCTTTTATTATTTTAAAGTCCTTTGCCCCATCTCCTACAGTGAATGATCTGGACTTAGCTCTGCTGCTTCCTGATTCACTTCAGGTTCAAGGAGAACAGTGCATGGCTCAAGCCTGGGTCCCAGACATTTTTCTAAAAGCAACACATCCTAGCCTTTGAGTATGGAAAAGGAAGTTCTATGTTGCATGCCTTTGTTTACATAGCCCCACTTTTTGAAACAGCCAAGACATGTTTGGGTTTTTGGATGCTTTTCTATTCAGTTGCTCGCCTCCTATTAAATATAAATTTATCTGTCATCTGCAATGTTTTCAGGATTTAATTTTCATTGTTGTGCACTGCAGGATGCTGTAATTTTAATGTTTTTTAGCGTGGGCTCTTCTCTGCCTGCATCATAAAAGAAACAAGTAAAATTGTGCAGCCAAGCGTGTTGGATTTGATTATGAGTCAGTTTATGTTAAATAGCAATTCTGATAAATTAGATAAAGGTAAGACTCCCTTTGGGACCCTCGCTGAACACAGTCTGAATTAAAATAAAATGAATTATTAAGTTCAAGATCTTATTTCCGAGGGGCTAGTCTTTTGAATTAAGAAATGTTTTAAGTGGGACCACAGTGACACAGCAAACCAGACCTCTTACCAGCAGGATGATCCCAATTCATCACAATCTCCTCAGACTGCGCAGAACAGCCCGTGAGGCTTTTGAGGCTGCAGATCTATAACATAGGAGATGATCACATTGTTCTCCCTTTGGGTGGCACATTCAGGATCATTTCGTCAGGTGGACACCATGAAATTCTCAGTGTTTATTCATAGAAGATCATTCCTACATGGATAGAATGGAAATCTCTATGGAAGAGTGATGTTTTTTATGGGACTAGAGATATATGGTGGTCGGCGGAAAGAGAAAAGGGAATATCCTTGTTTCCCAGGATTTCCATCCAAATCCTCAGCAGACATGGGTTTCCTCAGTGTCCTGGAGACTGGAAGTACAGGTTTAGGCTAATGAAAGAGTCCGGCTCTCTCTGGGGGTGGCGTGGGTTTGCCTTGTTACAGCACAGATGTGTCCTATCTGTGATGCACTTGCGGGGCATCGAAACAATACGAATCTGTTCTTGTGGAGCACACAAAGATTGTTCACCAACAATACCAAGCTCGTGGGAGCAGAACCAGGTTCTCAGATGCTCCCTGAGTGTTAGCACATAGGAAGTACAGAGCAGAGGAAACACGAAGAAGACATGATGGTGAGGGATCCAGGTAGACTCAGCTCACCCAACAGCACCTCCTCTGGCTCTGCGCCAGCACTGCTGCTCCAGCTCTCACCCTGCAGCCGCAGGATAATCCTTGATGGACTCCTCTGTGGCCACCTCTCCATAGGTAGACCCAGTCATGGTCGCTGGGCATTGGACAGGCCCTTGCACCATCCCTGGTCTCTGGCAATCAGCCAGAGTCACTGCTGATTGCCAGAGTCACTGCCTGCTGATGCTCAGGCACTCTGATCGCCACTGCTTCCAGTGCCCCATCCCTTGGCAGGTCGGAGTTCCCAGGCTGCTCTTCTGTGACTTGCCTGCCCAGTGGATGGCAGTTTCAGCCCTGTGGCCCCTCCTTCTGTTTTCCTGGCTCTGCTTTCTATAGGGTCTAGGGTTTCTGTTTTTCTGGTGAAACTTCCAATCTCTTATCTTCTGGGCTGAGGTCTGCATCCTGGGAGAAGGATTTGAGGGGGGTGGTGTTCTGTATCCCCATATGTCTGCTTACTCTTCCTCGAGAACATTTACACTGTCTGCACCATCAATGTGCAGTGAGCCTCACTAGGTATGGGCTATCCTTGCCCCACCAACAGTCTCCAAAGGGAGACGCAGTATGGACTCACCCTTGTCCTTGAGTCAGGCCTCACTCGTAGGCCATAGACGTGGCCCTTGTTCAACATCAAGGTGAATGCCAAATACCCCGTAAGTACCTGGGAACTTCTTCTCACACATCAGCCCAAACTACTTCCATCTTCACCCAGCCATTTTCCCTAGATGTCTCTCTCTTCATGTTACAGAGACTCCAGCCAGACGGCATTAAGTAAAGAAGAAAGCCCACCCTTCTCCAGTATGATGTCGGAGGAATGTAATTCTATCCACAAAGATTCTATTTCCAAATAACGACACAGGGTCTGGGACTTGAGATCTGACTACATGATTCTGTGGGGACACAGGTCACTTGGGAAGTGCATGTGGACATTTACTCTTAAAGGGGAGAAGGGAATACAGAATGCAGGTCAGTGACTTTGCTGAGCAAGTCAGAAGCACTGAGAGGACAGCCCAGTGACAGGTGTGTCTAGTGGAGCTCTCACAGGATAATGGGTGTCCTCGTAGACACCTCACAGGTTGTTACAGAGGAAATGAAAATCTGCTTTGTGTTCAACGTAACAGGATAGAGAAGGACATCATGCTTGGTAAAGTGGTGTGGCCAAGGAAAAGAGGGGCTGGAACCATGATCTCAGACATAAGAACAAGTGTAAGGGTGTCTGGGGTCTTAAAGGCTTGAGTAAACAAGCGACCATCCAGCTCAGAAGCCACAAAGCCCACAAGGAAAAAGCACACCTGCCTGTGAGACCACAAGGTATTGAAGGAATCCAGTGTCAGGCATCAAACAACTAAAATCATATCATAATAAATGAGGGGGAGTACAGATTGGGGACCCAAAGCCTATCAATACGTGAAGCAACATCCTCTTACAGAGGGGTTGCTGGGAGATGAGCCAGTTAAGCTATAGTGTAGTAACAATGAAATACGCAACTTTCCTCTGGTTCTCAAATGCCTCCTCTCACCCACTATCGTGATCCCAATTCTACCAGACAAATTCAGGGGATGTACACTGGAATCGGAAACATGGGGAATCTAGGATAGATGATCCCTCAGGACTTGTGGTGGGAGGGTGAAGTGATGGTGGAATAGAAAGGGGTAACCAATTTCAGGGATCTACATATGACCTCTCTGGGGCACAGACAGCAAGGAAGTGAGTGAAGGGAAACATTGGGCAGTGTACGATATGCAAAAGTAATAACAATTTGTAAATTATTAAGGGTTCATGGGGGAATGAGGAGGGAGGGAGAATATGGGGAGCTGGGACTGGGGGCCTATGTGGAGGCAGAATGTTTTGTGAGTGATGATGGCAGCAAGTGTGCAAATGTGGCCTGCATACAATTGATGTATGTAGGGATCGTGATAGGAGTTGTATGAGCCCCCAATAAAATGATTAATTAAAAAAAAAGGAGGGGTAAAGAGGAGCTTATACCAAGGGCTAAAGTAGAAAATGTTTGGAAATGAAGATGGCAACATGTGTACAGATATTTCTTGGTACAAATGATGTATGGAATGTTATAAGAGCTGTAAGGGCCCCCAATAAAATCATTGGGGGGGAAAAAGTAAGGGTGGGGCAGGACTGCACAGTGTTACACTCTGTTGTATATTGGATTGTGAGGAGTCACAATGGACTCAATGACACCTGACATAAAAAGAAGATGTTTCCAAACAGCTTATAATCTAGTCCAAAAAAGAGAGACTGTATAAAGGCTTTTCAATGACTTAAGGAGACTTACATGGTAGCTGAGCAGATCTTCGCTCTGGAGTGGGAATTGCTACATGAGTGTAGGGAGACGAATTAAACATGGAAGTATGCTTTAGGGGGCAGGAGGATTAGACTTCGGACCAGCCCAACTCAAATCCACGGATCCCTCGCTAGCCGGGGCCCTCTTCAGGCTCCCTTAGCTACAGGATAGGGATGCAGAAAGATGAAGCAGGAAGCAGGGAGACCACTGGCTGGTGGGCACAGAGGTGCATCCATCCAAGGTGGGTGAGAACTTGGCAGGGCACCAGGCCCTTCCAGGACAGAGGCTTGCATCGGGCAGACATAGTGTGCCTACAAAAAGAAAGGTGAAAGACCAGAGAGAAGAGAAGGTCTCTACCCCAAGAATGCACCACATCAGTTTGTGACCTGACCGATAGGTTGAACTCTCGCACAGGGCCAAGTTAGCATCAAATGTACTGCCACGGCCTCTGAGCTGGATGAGGTGATGTCAGCCATGTAACCAAGGATCTGAAAATAGACTCCAGTGGTATGTAGTAGATGAAATGGAGCTACATCTTTCAACTATTATATGACTTTATTTATCATCCGAGTCTGTATGTGATACAGGGAATTTTATTTGGAGATTAGACACCTTAAAGGAGCCCTCCTGGTGCATTGGTTAAGCACTAGTTAAATGTCCATAGTTGGATCTCACTAGCAGCTCCAAAGGGTAAAGCACTTTCTAATCTACTCCCATGAAGCACCTAGAACACTTTCTGGGCCACTTCTGCCCTGTCCTTCAGGGATGCTTGCTATTACTTGGAATTGACTTGATAGAAAACAAAAATAACACACAACTCTGTAATAAGCATAACTTCTGGGAATGTGTAACATGCGCTTCATATGTAAATTGTCTCTTTCATGAATGAGTAACACTACCAATCGTCAGGGTATATGCCTAGCTTTATGTTCAGAATTTGACCCAGAATGGCAAGATGCAGTTGTCTACAAGACACAGCACCCCCTTCAGCTTTGTCTCCGTAACATTTGACCAATGAGACAGTGAGACTCAGAGAAGCTCCATAAGTCAGCTCATCCAATGTTTAAAGGATGAGTCTAGAACGGTGATTTTCCAACTCTAGGTTGGAACCTCTTAGTAAGAATTGTGAAATCAGTCTCGTAAAATGCAGCTAACTTTAAGGAGAAACCAAGAAAAAGATAATAGCAGCATAGAACAAAGGTTTGTAGCACTGGCAGGCTTTTAAGGATCACCCTTTATGACTTTTTATTTCATTTGTATCTCTGAAGAACATACCCAACAGCAGCTATAGATCTGCAAATACTTGTGTGAACTGGGTGCAGAGACCCAGGTCCAAGACAAAAGTCCAGGGTAGAAGTTGAGTTGACATCTGAGCTTACAGGAACGCGTCTGTGGACATGTCCTTTTGAACTGAACAAACAGGTACCAAGAAGCTTTACTATATTAAAGAGCAAAGATGCCTCTCTGAGGACTGACATGTGTCTGACCCAAGCCATGGTATTTTCAGTCATCTCATGTACAGGTTATTTGACAATCTCTGGAACCATGCATAATGTTTTCCATGGCTTCTTCCTCCAAAGTGGGAAGACCAATCCTTCTTTGTTGTCTATTCTTAGTCTGGAAATGTGTTCACTTTGGGTGACCTGCTGGTATTTGAAATATCAGTAACATGGGTCCCAGCATCATAGCAGCACACAAGCCACCACAGAACAACACATGGACAGACATGTTGTGTTAGTTTGGGTTGACTAGAGAAACAAATTCATAGACACTCATATGTGTATGATAGAGAACTTTATATCAAAGAATAATTGTATATTGAGAAAACATCCCAGCCCAGTCCAGGTCAAGTCCATAAGGCCAATATTAGCCCAAATGTCCATTACCAATCTATAAATTCCTTCAGAGTCACACAACACATGCAATGACACTAGAGGCAGGAAGATTATAGGCCAGTGGGTGGAACATCTTGTGGATCCAGTGGCAGTAGAAGCAACTTAACACTGGCGTGGGTCTCCATGAGGCTCCTCCAGCTCCAAGTCTCTGGCTGCCATCAGTGTAACTCCAGGTGTCTTGTCATCAGGAATACAAAGCAGAGAGAGTCTCTGTGTGTCCTACCTCCAGGGAGCTATTTATCTCCATAGCACCTCCCAATGTGGCCATCAAGCTGCGACCTGACTGACAGGCTAAACTCTACCCCTTCACAAGTTGGCAGGAGGTTAGATAACTGCCACAGAAGCTGTGAGGACAAGTCCCTGGAGAAGGACATCACGTTTGGTAAAATGGAGAGACAGAGAAAAAGAGGTAGGCCTTGAAGGAGAGGGCTGCCTCTGTGGCCTTAGACATGGGGAGCTTTGTGAGGATGGTGCCAGGATGATACAGTGCTTCGTTTTGTTGCCTGTAGGGTTACTGTGGCTTGTATCCAACTGAATGGCTCCTAACCACAGTATATGCATGTAAATGTTGCCTGGAAGTAAGCATTCTTTTTTTGCTGGAGGTTCTTCAATGGACACCCTCAAGAAACCACTATATCTTATAGTGTAGACATCACCCTGAGTTTTCTATATATGTTGTTTGGGACTATCTCATCTATTCAACCTAAAATGCAAGATCTAAGTTGCAATTTGTCCTTCCCACTGCCCCTTTCTTTCTTTGGTCAGCTGGTTCTGTATCTTTAATCTCTGCCTTGGCATCCCTAGTGAGCTGCTTTCACCTTACCCCTGTAATGCTGAAGTTTATGTTCCTTCCCTTGCTCACTGTGCATGGAGGAAGAGAAGAGAAGTGCTCTTCTTGTTCTTACTCCTTTTGTTGGGAGTGCAAGCCCTTATGTATGACAGAACTTACGGTGCCCAGTCTTGTTCCATCTCCATCATCACTGATAGGTTGGAGTCCATTTTCACTTCTATTTCTTCTATCAGTGTCATTGAAGGTCACTCTCATGTTTCTTCACCAGTTTTGATAGCATATAATTCACCTATCATACAATTCATCAGTTTCATCACAAGAAGAGTTATATCACAATCATTTTTAAAACATTGTCTTCCGTCTTGTACCCACCGTTTTTGTTTCCCATTCCAGATACCCCCCCCCCACTCCTCATTGTACCCTCAAGGAAATATTAATCCAGTTTATTGCCTTTATAGATTTCCCTATGCTGGATTTCATATACAGAAGACATTTAAAAACAAAGAAGAAACAATAGCAACAACCCCCCAAACTAACAATAATAGCAAAGTAAAACATATCAAAACCTCAGTTGAAAAGTAATCAGAAAATATGAAAAAACTGAAGCAAATATAAAAAACTAAAGCAAATATAAATGGATCATAACAGAGATCAAATGAAAAGACACTAAATTTTTAACCTAACATCGTCTGCAACAATCCACTGTCCAGTGTATTTTGCATGGTACCAAGGCTGTTCATATCCCTGATCCATGGTCAGAGGGAATTCACCAGAGGCTTAATCCACATATATTTCCATTTTGCTTCTTATTTTTGAAAATGGAAACAACTTTAAAATGGGTCAAAAGGAAGACCAAATGATAAGATATTACAGTATCTTAGGTGAACTAACTGCACCTGCTACAATGCTCTCTGTCTGCTTCCATGACTCCTCCCCTCATTTTTATTGACCCCTGTACTCTACTGAACTTGATGTCCTTTCCTAGCTATTGACCATTCCAGACAACACACCCAGAGTAAGCAGTTTATAGCGCGGCCATCCCTAGATATGTCAAAAGATCTTCATATCACACATCCATACATTTATTGTAAAATTATTAAGTGTCTGATGTCTAACAACCTGTAAAATGCACACATGCACACAAGTGCACAGATAAAAATGGATTTAGGTTGCAAAGACTTTAAATTTTATTTTCCTAATTGACATTGTGTTCAAATTAATTAGTGATTGTTTTTCCCAGGTTGTAGTTACAGAAAGCACTTGAAAGTACACTGGGAAATGCTTTTGCCAGTATTTTCTCTACAAAAAGCAGCAAGTGAGTGTAGGTGGTTTTCAATATATCAGAGTCATTTAGTGGGTGCTTTTCCTTTGGATTCCTCATCTCCTAAGACTGTACTTATACAGAAAGCAGTCCCCATGCTACATCACCTTAACATATTGGTCTAATATTTCATGCAGAAAAGAGAAATAACCAGTCGTCAGAGTTCTGCCTGCAGTAGCATAATTATGCAAACCGCCTTGAATTATTCAACATCATACCTGAGTGATGTCTGACATGGTCCAGAAGTCAGCACAGCACATTTTCCTCTAATTTGTAATGAACAAATACATTGTACATTATGATGCACAGCAGACTATCAATCATTCGCTGCTTCCCTCAAATAAATAAATAAATAAAAGCGCAGAGCTACAGCTCAGGAAAATGGCTAATTTAGCATTTATTGTATCAACTGACTGATGGGGGTTTTGATTCCTATAGCACACTTCTGTTGAGTTTCCAGAACAGGTCCAATGCTTCCAAGGATAATTGAGGAAAATAGACTCGTCTTCTTCTTGTGCTCGAAAATGAGGCATGTTCACTTTTCTGAAAAATTAAACACACTCTGAGTATGATGCTCGGCACTCTCTAGGACTGGCGCCCGGTGTTTCTTGTACATTAATATGACTTTTAAATGTATCTTTTTGCAGTGTCTGACACATACTGTGCTTGCATACTGTGGATGCCGACAGAGCCCTGGTGACCCCCATTGGGTTAGATGTTGGGCCCCTGACAGTGAGGTCAACACTTTGAATTGCCATGTCTCCACAGGAGAATGGTGAGGCTGTCTTCTCCTGTAATGACTGATGGTCTCAAAAACCCAAAGGGGCATTACTTTGTCCTATAAGGTCACTATGGGGGCAACTGACTTGATGGCAGCAGGTTTGGTTTGGTTGGGGGATCGAGTTCTTATGGAGAATCACAGAGGATGTTAGTGCACACATGACTTCCATTAATGCCATTCACTGGTGAATGTGACCCTAAACTGCTTTGTGCTTTTTGAATGTTTGTGTTGTGGGCCTCATGTTAGGCAGGTGAATGGACAGATAGATGCATGTGGGTGGGTAGATAAGTGAACAGATGGATGGATGAATGGATGGATGTATAAAGGGTAGATGATACCTAGATAGATAGATAGATAGATAGATAGATAGATAGATAGATAGATAGATAGACACACATATTCATCTAAAATGTGCTGTTGGGGCTATTCTTTTTAAAAGCGTATTGTGGACTTCCTGAAGTCTTCTCTAGAAGCAGATTTAATAATAATATATTATTTAATACCTAATTTAATGTGTAACATGAAATTGCCTAGGTAAAAGTTGTCCTGACGGTATGAAGTTTAGTTTTATCAGTTAATGAACCAGAAAAAACACACACTGTTCAAGGATATAGTAGAGAATCGCACATGATGGTATTAAGATGTGAAGGTCATCCCCAGGAGGTGGCATTTGATGTAGAAACCAAGAAAGAAATGCCAAAGAACTCAAAACCTCACTGTCTTCAAGTTGATGCCCATTGACAGGTGATTTCCACTGCTGCCCGTGCAATTAGCAGTGCCGCCCATAACCGCTGCACCACCAGAGAACCTTTAAAAAAAGGTAGATAGACATCAATTTGTGCCCAGTTGATATTGTTGCTCTTTGTTTATTTTTAAACAGTGTGCATCCAAAGATAGAGGAATTCATCACATCTCAACATTTAGGATTCTCTGTAGTTTAACAAATTCTAAGCAGGATAGTCGTCAAAGTCTCATGACAGACAGGGGAAGACCTCAGGAGCAGAAGTATTTTTCATAGCTAGCCACACCAATAACTCCAATTAATACTGTTCTACAGCTTCCACGCTCCCTTCAGAAGGTGGAGACTATTTCCCTTCCTCTTACTATGTGCTTTTGTCATTTTTCTTAAGGAACCCTGGTAACATAGTGCTTTCACATTGGGCTGCTAGCCCAAATCACCAACACCTTCTCCATGGAAGAAAGATGAGACTTTCTACTCCCATAAAAAGTTAGAGTCTCAGAAACCACAGGGGTAGTTTTACTCTGTCCTATTAGGTTACAATTAGCCATCATCAAGTCAGTGGCAGTGACTATTGTTATTTGAGGTTGCGTTATGTTTTTGTGATTGCTTCGATCAAGAATATGGTAAGAGTGACACTATGTGGCTTTCAAAACTAGACCACAACAAATATCATGCACTTATATGCCCTGTTCTCTTGGTGTACTTGTTCTTTGCACCAAGTCACCCAACTGTCAGGAAGCTCAAGCAGAACTTTGGGAGAGACACCTCAGGCCCCAGCCCACAGCCCCAGCTGAGCTCTCAGCCGGCAACCACCCCAACTTGTCAGCTGGAAAAATGAACCACCTGCCAAGTGGATGCTACCAGCCCCTACTTGGAGCTTCTCGCATTATACTGCCCGCAGCAGAAATGGGGGACCCCTGGGAGACCTGCTTTCTTTACAAAATCAGAGGTGTGAACAAGATAAAAATCGTGTTCATCTGTTAAAGCACTGACGCCCAAGCTCCATTGGTTCGCTTCCTCCGTTCAATCCGTCACATGTCTGTCCTTGGTTCTAGGTTTCGTGGTGCTTCATAGAATATTATTTCCTGTGATGGACTGTTTTCTGTAGGTGCTAATGCCTTTCATGGGATAGCGACTTCTGTATGGTAGAGGAAACATTTCCTAAAAGCTGACGGCTTTCATAAGCTCTTCCAAAAAGTGTGATTTAGCTCAACCTCAGAGCAAGTAGTGTAAACACACATGACCTTTCTCTCCCTCGCAGCCTTGATCTCCTTTGGAATTTACAAAACCTAGGCAATTATTTCCGAAAGGTGGAGAAAGCATTTGCCACCACGAGCCATGCCCTCCCATTAAAAGGCCAATAAGATACAATATTGGATACAATGGGTTCACAGTGGACTGGCTGCCCACTCATTTATTCCCATCTATTTTATGGACTTGACATTCTGTGAGCACATTATATATTGTAATTATATCTGTAATATAGATTACCATGTACATGGTGGGGGCCACTCTGCAGCCATTAGATGACCGTGTCTAGTAGCAGTGTCGTTGTTGTCAGAAGAGACAAGTCTGTGGAGAAGGGCACCATGCTTGGTTAAGTGGAGGGACAGCGAGAGAGAAGAAGACCCGCCCAAGACGGATTTCCGCGGTGACTGCTTGACAGTGGGCTCAGGCACAGGGACAGCCGTCAGGAGAGTGTGGGACCAGGCAGTGTTTTGTTCTGTTGTGTGTGGGGCCGCTGTGAGCCCCAACTGACTTGATGGCGCCTACCAAGAGTAACAGGGCCAGTGTGGGATAGGTATAGGTGGAAGAAGGGGATCAGACAGCTCACTTCCATCCAAGCAGATGCTGACTCAGTCCTGAGACTCTGGCTGTGTACAGGTGGAGGAAGACCAGTCTCTCTCCTGAGAAGCTGAGCCCAATGCACAACCCCTACACCGCCAATAGAAGGAGAGAAACGAGAGCCATATTTTGAAGATAGAGGTGACAGAGTTTGTAGACAATCTGGATGTCAGTTCTTGACCCAGGACACTCCGAGGATGGAGTTGCCCATAACTGAGATGCTGACGATGATGAGAGAAGCTACTGAACAAGAGAGCTCCTCCATTGCCTCTTGCAGATTCTGATGGCTGCCGGCACCCCTTGGCTTGTGGCAGCCTCACTCTAGTCTCTGTTTCTGTTTTCAAGTGGGCACTTCACCTGTTCATCTTAAATCTCCCCCTGCCTTTCTCTTACAAGGCCACCATCAGTCATTGGACTTAGGGTTCACTCGAAATGCAGAATGACCTTATCCTGAGCTCTTTAGTTGGGTGGCATCTGCAGAGACCCGATGTTCCCCTTAGGGACACATTCACACTCACCAGAGGGTTGGGGCAGGGGTTGATCTTGAGGGGAGGGCCAGTGTGCCATCACACTGTGGTGTCTGGGTTGTAAAATGGTCACATACTAAGTTATGAACCGTAAGTTTACCATCTTGCAAACAACTGCTTCAAAGGGGAAATGAGAGGCTGTCTACTCCTGTAAAGTGCTGCCGTCCTGGAAACCTGCAGGGGCAGTTCTACCCGAGTGCCTATAGGGTCACTGTGAGTCAGAATAGACCTGAGGGCAGTGAGGGTTTCCCTGTTTGTTTGGGTTTCATTTGGTTTCATCAGTCCCTCTAAACATCACTTTCTAATCTGAGTTGTGATTTTTCTCTTCTTTGTTTGTTGTTTTCTTTCTTCTTCTCTTAATTGATGCAACCGTAATCATGTGTTCTGGAAAGGAGGTTCAAATACACTAATGAGATTAATAAATAAAGTTTTTCAGAATTTTTGGAAAAACAACTAAGAGATTTTTCATGACATTTTCTAGGTCATGGCTTGGGGATCAAAATCAGATACTTGGCAATCTACAAAGATGATGTTTCTCCTGCTTCTTCATCAAATTGTCTAGAAAACACAATGCACGCACCCCCACCCCCTCTGTCAAAGCAGTAAAAAACCACGTCCTGATTAATTGAAAGTCATGTCAGACTTTAATTCTAATCGTCAGACTTTGATACCTGAATGACTGTTTCCCTTGCATCTAGAGCTGCAGGTGTTTCTGAATCAATGTAGAAAGTGTAACCAAAGTAGGGCAAAAGGGGAGTGGTGTTTACTGAGCAGTCCCCCAGATAGGATAGGCATCTGGGGCAGTACAAGCAGTTCATGTGGTGGGCTACTCACAAAAGGTGGGATGTTCCAGTCCACCCTGAGATGACTTGGGTGAAAGTCCTGCTGATCCCACAAACCTTACTGAGTGCACAAGTCAGCATGGATGGACGGCACCTTGTAAGGTGGTAAACCAACTACTGGAATCGAGTCAGTTTCCACTGACAGACACACTGTAGAGTGTTGCTGAGGCTACTGTACAGTTTTAGGGGAGCAGATAACCTATTCATTTTCCCTTGGGGTGGACAGTGTGTTTGAACCACCACCCTTACAGCTATCCACCCAAAGCATACCCAGTAGTGCCAAGGTATATGTGTGTGTGCGCGCACACGTGCACACATGCACACATGCTTGATACATTAGTAGGAACTTCATTAAAAGCTCCCTCATTCTAAATCTCATTTATCAGCAGAAAAACCCAGGAAAAGAATTTGGTCTCACCTTTCCTTTTGTTGAAGCCACTGAGAAACGTGATGTCTATAGGTAAGATTCCAACCTATGGCTAGGAGGACTACATAGGGGGAGGATTTGAGAATTTGAGCCTGCCCTATCTGTCTCATCCTATTGCCTGAGATCATTGTCTCACTAACTGGCAAAGCTGGAGTCCAGGAGAACGTGCTACCTCTGGAAAATCCAGTCCTGACTTTGCCATTCACTAGTAGTCCCATGTAATGGTTGGACCCGGCTTCCTGAGCAATGACCCAGGTTTTGGATCCCTTCTCTGCTCCTTCCTAATTGCCTGACTTTGAAGCTTTGCTCACTGTCCCTGTCTCAGTGTCTCCATGAGGCTTACCAACCCCATCTTTAGGTGGGGCAGCCTCTTCTTTCTATTTGGATGCTGCCAGTGAGTTTGAACCACCGACCTTGTAGTTTTGCAGCTCAGTGTGTATCCCACTTTGCCACCAGGGCTCCTTTGGAGCACATATAATTTTATGTACATAGAGTCCCCGCTCCTCCTCCAGACTCTTAAGGGTATAATGAGCCTGCTAACATAGGTGAGATGCCCCATGGAGACAATGCACCAGTCAGGTTCAAGGATTGCTGGCTTTGTTGTGGTTTCTTGTTTGTTTCCCTCCCCCCCCCACCCCCCGGGGAAAGATTTGGGTACTGGATCCATGACAGTGTCATTCTTAATTTTTAAACCTGTTTCCGTGTGTGACTGCTTCATTTTTTGTAACGGGCAGCGACTTCTTCCTTGTTGCTGGGAGACAGCTCATTACCTTCAAGCTTAAAAGCAGAAAAACACTGTTATGTTCTATTCAAAAAAGAGGGAAAGGGGTAATCATTAATTAATCGATTGGACTCTGAGAGTCCATACCCTATTTTCAGATGATGTCTCATTTCGTCACAAGAATGGGGTAAATGAGCCAGGGACTGTTGTTAAGGGTCCCTTTTATTGTCTTGGTTTTGTTGGGATTTTTTTCCCTTTCAGCCAACTTTTTTTGTGGAACGACCATATTTTGTTTCCGTGTGTTGGCTTTCCAACAATTTCCCCTACATAGCGTGGCAATGAAAACACGAGCACATCCTGCCCCAGCCATCCGGCTTTCTGAACTTCCTGTTGGAGTGTGGTGCATCTACCAGACTGCACCTTCAGGTAGCATGGAAACTGAGAAAATGTTCATTGCGTAAACCCAAACCAAGCACACTGCCACCAAGTCACTCCGAGTCATAACGACCGTACAAGACAGGGCAGAGCTGCCCCGGTGGCTGTCTGAGACTGTCCCTCTCTCTGGGAGCAGAGAACCCCCTCTGTCTCCCGAAAGCCTCTGTCAGACCTGCTCTCCAAGTGGTGGTTTTCAACTGCCAACCTTGGGGCTAGCGGCTCAGCACATAACCTACCGCAGGACCAGAGCTCCTGGCTCTGCCATGGGATACAGGTTGTTTGTCATCACTAAAACGGACCTTGAGTCCAGGAAAGAGTTGTGGGACACCCGCAGCAGTCGTCCAGGTGGCGCTGCACACAGAGCCCCCAAGGACTTCAAAAGCCAGGCTCTGGTTCATGCGTGCTGTGCGGCAATCAACACGCACAGATTTGTAAAATGGATGCTGCTTCTAGGATCTGCAGAGCCGCATTGATGATCCTTGGAAGACGCACCTTGCTCATCCTCTGAGCTTGTCAGAGTCAGTGAATATGGCTTACGGCGAAGTGTTCTTTAAGGTTTTCAGTGAAGCAAGTACTGCCGATAAATAGGGGACCCTGGTGGCTTCGTGGGTAACACGATGAGCTGCGAACCAAAGGTCGGCAGCTTGAAACTACCAGCTGCTCCTCAGGAGAAAGATGAGGCTGTCTACTCCCAGAAAAGATGAGGCTGTCTACTCCAAAAAATTACGGTCTCAGAAACCCCCAGGGGCAGTTCCCTCCTGTGTAGGTTAGGTGTTCGCGTCAGCTCGGACCAGTGGGAACCCTGTACACAGCACAACGGAACACTGCATACTTCTGTGCCATCATTGCAACTGCTCTGATTCCTCTACAGAGGTCTTGTTTGAGCGAGACTCAACTCGGTGGAAGTGAGTTCAAGAGAGAGATTTTTGAAGGTGACCAGGGAGGAAAGGAGCCGAAAGGGGTTAACTGTCAAGACAAGAGAGTTAAAAATCCAAATTCATTCAGAATAGCAAATGTGTTCTCACCAGAAAGTTTGTGTTCACTCGTGTCTGTCCTTTTGTCTGTCTGTTCTGTTCTTCAGTATTAAATGTAGAAATCTTAATATGCAAAAGAGTATCTATCTATCCTTAAAGGAAAACTTTATAAGCCTTAAAATCCCTGGGAGGTACAAACAGACCCTAAACTACTGGCCCAAAGGTCGGCAGCTCAGATTCCCTCCTCCCCACCCTGAGGTGCTTCATAGACAAGGCAGGTGATTTGCTTCTGACAGTTCGCAACCTTGCCAGCTCCCTGGAGCACTTCTTCTTGGCCTACCCGATGCTGTCAGAAATGGAAGCGACTCTGGCCCCAGCAGCAGCAGTGGGTGTAACATCAATGGGGGAAACTCATTGTGTTGAAGAATTCAGACCGACAAGCTTACTCATACTGCAACCCAACAACAGATTTTGCCAAACCCATCCTACTGTCACCCAGCTGATGGTTCATCTTTACAGGAGCAGACAATTTTGTCTTTCTCTCCCCTCACCAAACCAAACATCAGAAAAGAAAAAGCCACCACACACAAACTCCCTGGGGTCCAGTCGATTCTGACTCATTGTTCTCCTATAGGATGGGACAAAACTGCCCTTGTGGTTTCTGAGACAGTAGCTCCTTAAATAAGGAAACAGAAAGCCTCTGTTTCCTCCTACAGAACACCTGGTGGCTCTGATTGACTGACCTTGATGTTGGCAGCCCAACTGGTAAGCACATCCAGGGCTCCTTTGAACACATGAAAACTGCTTACATACCCCAAGGAGAAGGTTGCCCAGTCACCCCACTTTCCAGGCCCATCAGAGGGCCAGCGAAAGCAAGAAGGCATCATGAAGATGGGCTGTAACAGCTACTGCACAGTTGGGCTCCAACCTGAGAGCAAGGGTGGGTATGGCCCAGGGCTGGGCACTGTTCCCTTCAGCTGTACGGAGGACCTAACCACCATCACCACCACAGCAGTTGCTGCTACTCCAATGCACTTGCTGTTTGAGGAAAGACAGAAGCTATTTGTTGCAGGGAGATGCTTGGTAAGTGTTAAGGAGGATATTTCCAGTACTGCACCATGCCCTTTCCCTAGGCATTGAGAGAAAAGCAATTGAATTGAACAAATAGGGCCAATTTTCCTTTGAAAAAAAATCAAACAAATGCAAAGTTATTTTCACAAAGGCATTTGACTTCCCCTGGGGGACCAGAAAGACTCATCTTCATTCAAAGGAACAAACCCAGTACCAAGGAGAGGTTCAACCCTCTCGACTCTCTTGGACAGTGTCGCACTGCCCCCTAGAGCTCTGAGGTAGTACATCTTCCCAGGAGCCACTGTCAACTCATCCCCCGCCACCCCTGAGGGGCTAGTGCTTTCTCACTACCAACCCAGAAATTAGATGTCAGTGTTTAATCCACCCCACCACAGTGCACCTTAGCAGTACTCCTGGGACCCCTTAGGAGGAGGAGGAGGTGGTGGTGGCAGGCTCAGGCACTCTGCTACTATACACCTGTGCCTACATCACCTGTAAGGTCACCTGGCTCTTGGGTGTGGTAAGGTTGGAGCCAGAGTCCCTCTGTTTTAACAGGTGACTACAGTAAGAGTCACTTAGAGATGAGACTCAAATATATAGCTAGGCCAAAACCAAAACCAAACCCATTGGGTCGATGCCGACTCCTAGCAATCGTACAGGACAGGGTAGAACTGCCCCCTGTGAGTTTCCAAGGCTGTCACTCTTTAAGAGAGGTGACTGCCTCATCTTTCTCCCTCTGACAGGCTGGGGATTTTGAACTGCTGACCTTGCTTGCAGGGGGCAGCCCAGCACATAAGCTCATGTTTCCATTCAAATATTTACTAAAGGAATTCTCAAATGTCATCATCCTGGAGTAGAATGTTTTGAAAAACAGATCTACTATCAAGGATGGAGTTCTTTGGGGCTGGATAGCCTTTGGGTTCCTTGGGCCTGAGAGTTGAGTTTCTTCAAACCCTGGTGGCGCAGAGCTTATGCGTTAGACTGCTCATTTGAAACCACCCAGGGGGAAAGACGAGATTTTTCTCCTCCCGTAAAGAGTCGTTACAGTCCCAGAAACCCACAGGGGCAGTTCTACCCTGTCCTACAGGGCTGCTATGGATAGGAAGGGACTAGATGGCAGTCAGTGAGTCATCAAACCATCACATGTGCTCCTTTAGCAAAGCCATTCTTTGCTTGTGGGCCATATACCCTGAGGCTAAGTCTGATTCAGGAGACAACTGCTCTCCAGGAGTCCTGGTCAGCTGTTCAAAGCCACCAGCAGAATCTCAGGAGAACAATGTAGCAGTCTGCTTCCATACAAGGTTTACAGTCTGGGAAACCCAAAGGGATACTGCCCCTCTCTCCAGCCAGGTTTCTGTGCATCAATGCAAGGACAGTTTGATCGAGGTCTCACTGCTTTTACATGCACATGGCTTTCCTCTGGTTTTAGTGTCTTCTGATATGTTCACAAAAGCAGACTTTTTTTGCCCAAGATAATCTTTCCAGGGGGCTCTAGGTGGCATAGTGTCATGAGTAGGGCTTGCTAACCCCAAGGTCAATGGTTAAAACCAGCCACTCCTGGGACAGAAAATGAGGCTTTCCGTGCCCAGAAAGAGGTGCACTCTGAGAAACTCACCGGGACAGTACTCCTCTGTTCTGTAGGGTCACACACAGAGGGTCAAAATTCTCCAGATGGCTGTTTTCCTGTTTTGTTTTAATAAGTTACCCCTGTGAGTTCGGGCGAGAATCGTAAAAGCTTGTGTTCTCTGTCTAGGACTCCTGGTGGTGCATTGGACTAAGCGTTGGTCCCAATAAACAAAAGCTCAGTGCTGGACCCCTCCTGCACACTCCATGGAAGAAACATGAGGCTGTGTGCTTCCACGAAGATTCTTAGTCATGCAAAAATTCCAAGGAGCAGCTCTAACGTCTCCATGAGTCAGAATCAACTCTGTGTAGTGTTTGGGTCTTTATAAACTGTGGCAGAGGGCAATGATGTCTAATGCCCACTGCTGTCCCTGGGAGCTGAGGACAGAGCATCCGATGGTCATCCAGTCATATGACCAGCCAGAGTCAGACTAGGGGACCTGTGACGGAGGTGACCCTTAGCCTCACAGTTGTGATCTGAACGAATGGACACACTTTCAGGCAAAAAGGAATCACCACCCTTTCTTTGTGCATTTGACAAAAGTTGGCATTTTTAGAATTCTGAAAACACACTTTATTGCACAGAGGATGATAGATTTGTGAAGAAAATACCACTGTTTGTGTTCAAAGAACACAGTTTGTGTTCAAAGAGCAGGACCGGGAATGTGTTGACCTCCATCTATAATCTTCCCAGTAAGCATGAGGCACTCCTGATGAGGAGTAGTGGGACCCATGTCTGAGAAGGGCCTTTTAAAATGTTGCCTTTTAAAATTCTGTGTCAATGACCGAATCCTTGCTTGATGGCAATCAGCCGGGTCCTTAGAACCAAGTGTGGAAGTGATCTTGACCTACTCACCCAGAGTGCTCTAAGCCCTATGCTCCCTGCTTGTTTCAATGAGAAGCATTTCACACCCTGGGGCAGCCCTACCCAAGTTTTGAGAGTAATGTCCAGATTCAAGTAACAGCACTGCTGATATCACTGCCATGCCAACCTCTTCACATGACTCCAAATAGTTTGTGTGTGTGTGTGTGAGAGAGAGAGAGAGAGACAGAGAGAGAGAGAAATTGAGAGAAGGGAGGAGAGGAAAGCAGAACAAACCAGAGGTTTAAATTAAAATCATAAAGGAAGCGTCTCACTTCATGCTGAGTGACTTCTAATGGTAGCCTTTAAATGTAATAATGAGCAGCTGTGGTTGGTACAGTGGCTAGACACTCCTTTGTTAACCAAAGGCCAGAGAGTGGACTCATCTGCTATTCCACCTGACAGATGTGGCGAAGTCCTGGCAGCATGGTGGGTTATAAAGACCTATAGGGTGGGGCGATTGGATTCTGTCCTTCAGGGTCAATGTGAGTGGGAATGGACACAATAGTTATGAGTTGGGTTTTGTTATTTACTTTTAAGCTATGATTAATATTTTATCCGCCATGTTTTATATATATTCTTGGCATGCATACTGATCCCCCACCACTTGTCTGTCATACTGAAGGTTGCAATTCTTGATCTTCATCAACAAGTGCTTGAAGTCTTCCTCAATTTCATCAAGCAAGGTCGTGTCATCTGCATACCACAGGTTGTCCGTAAGCCTTCTCCGATCCTGATGCCACATTCCTTTTCACATCATCAAGCTTCTCTGATTATTTGCTAGCAGACAAAATGAATGAGTATGGCGAGAGGGGATCAACTTGATGCACACCTTTCTTGCAGTGTTCCCTTCTCTTCATGTACAATTTCCACGTTAGCACAATTACGTGTTCTGGAATTCCTATTCTTCTCAAGGGTTTTGATAGTTGATTATGAATAGAAAAGTCAAATGCCTTGGCATTGCCCATAAAATTCACATCAATGTCTTTCTGGTATACTCTGCTTCCAACCAAGGTCCAGCTGACATCAGCAGTAAGGTCCTTCCTTCCATTCTTTTGTGAAGCTGGCCTGACCACCTGGCAGTTCCCTGTCACTGCCCTGCTCTAACCATGGTGAATGATCTGCAGAAAAATGCTACATGCATGTGATATTGGGGATTTGAACATATACAAATATGAATCTTTGAAATATATACAAATGTGATGTGATTTTCTTTGGAACATATACAAACATGATACTTTTCATCAGTTGAACTATAGCTGTTTTCCAAATCTCCTGGCATAGGCAGGTGAGTGCTTCCGTCTGGTCTTCTTCACCTTGTTGAAATATTTATATTAGTATTCTATCAATTCCTGGAGCCTGTTTTTTTGGCTAATGCCTTCATTGCAGTTTTGACTTTTTCCCTCACTATCATAGGTTCTTGATCATATGCTACCTCTGGAAATGATTGAATATTGACTAAATTATTTTTGGTATGGTGACTGTGTGTATTCTTTCTTTATTCTTTTGATGCTTCCCGCATCATTCGCTATTTTGCCATTTGAATCTTTTTATAATCAACTCAGGGTTTGACTCTTCTCTTCAGCTCTTTCAGTTTATGATGATGTGAGCATGTTCTTCATTTTTTGGTTTTCTAACTCCAGACATGTATCACTTTGTCTCCTCCACCTACCTGTAAATTGTCTGTTCAGCTGTCTAGTCACAGAAAGTGTCTCTGTCTTGGAAAACCAGAGAGTCAGTTCTACCCCATCCTAAGGTTGCTGTGAGTCAGAATTGCCTCCTTGGAATTGAGAGGAAGCCATGCAGCATAGACACAATCACTGATGCCAAGAATAAAAGTCAGCTTGGTCAGACTTGGTGTGAAGTACTGTGAGCGTGTTATCATGATGAAATTTCCCCTGAAGAAGGACATCACGCTGGTGAAGTAGGGTGTCAATGGAAACGAGAAAGCCCTTCAATAGAATGGACTGACGTAATGGCTGCAACAAGGGGTTCTGAGGTGGTAACGTCGTGAGCGTGGTGCAGCAGCAGGCAAGTACCTCGAGTTCCCGTGATTCAGAACCTACCTATCAGCCCCCAACAGCTCCATAACTTGTATGTGACTGTGTGTGTGTGTGTGTGTGTGTCAACTATATGTTGTCATTGTCTTGGGACTCAGTCAGGTTGATTTTGACTTGTAATGGCCCCATGGGGCAGCTGAGAACTGACCCATTTGTGTGGGGGCTATCATCTTAATGGAAGCAGAACACCAAACCTTTCTATCCTGGAGTCACTGTTGAGTTGCTTTTGACGCAGACGACACACTGTCCTCACAATTGTTGCTCTAGCTGGTCCCAGTGTTGTAGCTGCTCGTGGAACTTGCTGGAGGCATTCTCCCATTCTCAGCAGATGAGTGTGTACTTAACCATTTGTGCCACCAGAATGCCTACTCTGAGGATAGAACCTCTGTTTTTTTGCTGTTCGGCTGACTGTACCATGTCACTACTGCCGTTTTTGCTGTTCGCTGTCAACAAAGTCGGCCCTCCACTCACAGTGACCCCATGCATCCACTCACAGTCATCAAGTCGATGCCTCCTCACAGTCACCCTATGCAACAGGGTAGACGGCCTCTGGGAATTCCCAAGACTGGGACTGGGAGTAGAAAGCCCAGTCTTCCTCCCTGGGAGTGGCTAGTGGTTTCAAACGGCTGTGCTTATGGAGAGCAGCCCATTATGTCACCTAGGTTCCTGACTTCATGGGTTAGCAGAAATATTCCATGAGCAACAAGCCTTTCTTCTCCGAGCCACTGAGGAAATTTGAGCCATTAGTATATGGGAAATCCTGTCTATCTGCCCTGAATCGTGCCTTGTATCTAATGAAATTAAATGGAACAGAACAGGAAAGAACTTATCAGAATGCATTTAATTTACTTTGGCGAAGATAACTTGTTTTCCTTACCTATTATGCATTCATACCTGTGTGTGCTTGGGTATAGTGAAGCTGAGTTTCAGGGCTATTATTTCATAAAATTGGTGGTGGGGATGGGTGGGTTGACATCATAGTGGCCACGGGGATTAACCTATCCTTGTATTATCATGAGATCACTTGTATTTTATTGTCAACCACCTAAAGCATGCAGATCACTGTCTCCAAATGCATCCTACTGTTTTTTTGTTTTTTGTTTTGTTTTTAATTTGGACAGATATTTTCCACATTCGGTTTCCCCTGGTATTCACACAAAATAGCTATTATTTGGTTATCCACTTCTGTCTTCTGGTTATTGTAGGTTTATTATCTGTACTTTTAAGCTTTCTCGCAGCAAAAAGGGCCAAGGATTGACTTGCTGTAATCCAATAATGCCACCCAAAGAGCACACTAAGAGACAGAACCTGGCAGCCTAATGTTGAACACTGATTCAGGGGGAGAAAAGCTTGATCCTCTCTAATGCTGTGCTGATGGGGCCGTGTGTGGAAGCTAGAGTCCTGCATTCTTTATGAGCATCATGCAGGCAGTGGCCTCCACTGAATAAACTCAATTCTGTTAAAACTGACACTCAAAACCATGGGAATTCTTCCAGGCAAAACATGACCCTGGGCAGAATTTTATTGTTTTGGTGATGTTTAATCATCTTGCTTTCCTTGAAATGGCTGCTCAGACTAAGCGACAACAGTCCTCCGGAGAAATGGTGTCCCTGTGACGTGGGTGGTTTTCACCAATTCCTGAGCCCATTTGGCCCACAGTGACCCTCTAGCAGTGTTCCTGGGCAGTAGATTTCAATGGTCAGTGCATGCACTATGGAATGCTATCACTCGGGGCCAGTGGATTAATCGTTGGACATTACAGCCTTAGCAGTAATGGAAAGAGGAAGCAACCCTGCCGTGCTTGTACTTTTTGGTTTGGGGAAAATTACAAAACTGAAAAACAAAAATATCCCCACTGTAGGGCAGTTGGTCAAGAAGGAACTCATTCTGTTAATTCCACCCGGAGTGGGAAGCAGACTTGAACTGGAAGATTTAAGTACAGACTGCAGTCCGGGACACCATAGAATTTTCTTTCTAAGTAGGCGGACAGACTCAGTGAACTATACCCTTCACCAATGGAAATCCATGTTTTTAGTAACACGGAAAGTTTTTCAGGGGGGAGGTCACCTAATTCCGGTTTCCCAGGTGTTAACATCATCATACAACTCAAGAAGCCATTTTTTTTATCATTTCCCACTCACTGTTTAGATTTCTGTGCGTAGGAAAGCCCAGCTCAGCCTGCTTTTGACTGATGTGATGTTAATGTGAATTTGCTGATGTGTCCAGCGTGTTTGGAGGGGCAGGGCTTACACCTGTAAAAATCATTCTGCAGGGGTCCAAGGTGCAAGTCTAGAGAGGAACTCTGGCAACAGTTTCAAAAAGAGGCACCTTTGTTGTAAGTATTCTCCTTTATCCCAACTGTATATTGTGACGTCTTGTACACACTAGTCTTTGTGGAGACCAGGGGGCCAGTTTCCTTGAATGGAACTTGTCACCCTGTTGTCACCCAGGGAATGATGAACCCGGTGTGATCCACTTGAACAGTAGCTGTGGATGCAGTGTGGACCGAGATGGGAATGGTCAGTCCTCCTTAGGAGGGGGCCTGGCATTACACACTGGGCTCCTAACTGCAAGGTCCACAGTTGGAAGCCAGCAGCAGCTCAGTGGGAGAAAGATGAGGCTTTCTACTCTAATAACAAGGTAGAATTTCATTCACCCAAAAGGGCACTTCTACCCTGTCTTAGAGGATTACTGTGCATCCGAATTCACTCAGGGGCATTAAGTTTGAGTTTGTAAGTAAATGAACAGTGGACTTTGAAAGGACCAGTCATATTTTGGCCAAATTCGCCAATCCCAAGAAAATAATTTTAAAGCCTTCATGGCCTCATATAGCACCAAATAAATGTGAAAACCGAGGTATTCAGAACCAAGGACTCTGAACCGTTATGAAATGATCCTCTTACATTTCACTAAAGCTAAGGACTGATTAAGGAGCCCTGGTGGCATCGTGAGGCAAGATGATGGGCTGCTAGCGACAAGGTTGGTGGTTCAAACCCCGTGTCTTCTCCTCATAAGAAAGATGAGACTCTGTGCTCCCATCAAGCCCTCGAAACCCCAAGGAACAGTTCTACTCTGCCCTGTCAGGTTCTAGGAGTTGGGATCAACTCAGCGTGTGTCTAACATGCTTGGTGGGTCTTCGGGTGGCAATTCCGGCCAGCCTTGGCTCCTTGGTTCCTGTTCTGCCTTCCTTTGCCTTCATCACATCTGTTTTACAGATGAGTCACTGGAGTCACAGTGAGATGAGATGGTGGGACAAAGGCCTCCTAGTTAGTAAGTCAAGGAGCCTGGACTTAACCCTAACTGGCTGGCTGGCTGGCTCCAGAGGCTGCGTGGTAGTTTTAAGAAGAGGAATGGAAGGAACATGAACACAGTGGCTCGGAAGAGGACAGGTCAATGGTGTCAATCAACCACCTGCCTGGGCCCCGGGAGGAAGTCTGATCATGAAACCTGGCCAGCAGCACCACAGTTTTAAGGGGTCTAAGCACGTACTTCCCACTGTGATGGAAACCTTATTAGAAATGATTTTTAAGATGTACCCATGGGGTAGAAGCAGATACACATAGTACTGCCAGAGCCCTAAGTGAACGGAGAAATGTCTGTTGAGAATAGTGTAGACAGTGACCACGGAAGTGAGTCTTCATGGTCAAATCTTGATTAGGTTCAAATCCTGTGATGATGCTTTCTGTGCCTTGGCTGTGCTGGGTCTCACAGGGACCTCTGGTTGACTGGACAAAGTCATCTGGGGGCTGAAAGTAAGCTCACTCAGAATTACCCAGATGTATGGATTTTACATTCCTCATATGCACACAGGGCCAGGACACGTTTGAGACAGGGTCACTCAGAATTACCCAGATGTATGGATTTTACATTCCTCATATGCACACAGGGCCAGGACACGTTTGAGACAGGGGAGACTCATGTCCTATCTGTGTCTCATAGGATCTTCCTGACTTGTCCCCAAAAGATGCAGAAGGCAGTCTAGAACAACTTATTCCCTATAAGGCCCCTGAAGCTCCCCTTCTGCCTTTGGATTTTCCACAGGAGAAGGTAGGTTTTCTGGGGGTTTGCCATCACTGGTTTGGCCCTTCTACCTCCATGGTTTCTCACAGACTAGGTTTTGCACAGGACAGCCTCAGGACCTCATTCTTTCCCAGGATCACACTCTCTCATCGCGAGTGCCTTCCCTTTGAAGACAGCCGACTTAGAGAGTGAGATGTCTCTCATCCTTTCCTCTGAGGAGACACATGTCAGATCTGCACACCAACAACACTGGGAAAACCTGAATGTGAAATCATTTCAATGCTTAATATTTGGACAAAATTGAGTGACCTAGAGACTTTCCTGGCAGATGGGCCATCGTCGTCCCCAGGAGAACAACTTTGTGATTCTTTGCAAAATCCATACTTTGCTATGAAAGTGCAGTCGACATTTGGCCAGGCAGTGCTGGGCAAATCCCATGAGTCTTTCTCATTGGTCACCCATCTCTGACCAGGAAGCTCCAGAGAAAGAATGCAACTGCTTCCTGTCTTTAGAGTTAATAAAATAACTTAAAGGGTTTCATTGATCAGCCTCCCCTGGCCCCACCCTGTTGATGACCAGTGAGATCTAGTGGCGACTGAACTCCATCCAGCACTGAGATGATTAAAACCAAACTCATTGCCAGGGAGTTGATACTGGCTCAATAGCGCCCCCCTGTGGGTTTCCAAAACGGTACCGGTTAACAGGAGTTGAACGTCTCATCTTTCTCCCAGACCTTCTTGAATGTCCCACCATATGGATCACTGCCCAACAGATAACCACTGCACCACCAGGCCCCCTACTGAGGTGTTTAGCCAGTGGGAATGTTAGTGTGTGCCAGTGAGTCCATTGAAAACCACCAGCTGCTTGGAGAGAGAAAAAGGAGACTCAGTACTCCGGTAAAGAGTTCCGGTTTCAGAAACCCACAACGGCAGTTCTACCTTGTCCTATCGGGTGGCCACAAGAAGGCATCCACTCAATGGCAGTGAGTGCATGAGGGCAGAGTAGAAAAGCCCCGTAGTGTTTTCTAGATTATAGTCTTTATGGGAGTAAAAGTGCTGGTCTTTTCTCCTGCCAAGTGGCCAGCAGGTTCAAACCACTGACCTTTCCATTGGTAGATAATACACCACCAGGATACCTTCCAGGGATCCAAAATAAATGACTAAGATAATTTTCACAGTCCAAACCAGACATGTATTGAGAAGATAAAAACCTATCACTGGACAATGCCTCTTCACCCAAGCCATCACTCCTTGTCCAGAGGAAGCCCTGCCCGCTCCGTGAGTAAATACAAATGGAGCAGTTCCAGAAGAGTCCACCCCTTTAGAAGCCTGCCGTTCCCGTCCATTCTTCATGGAACATTGGTTGGGAAAGACCTCCGTGCTCATGTAGTGGTGCATAAATCAGAAAGGCGTTTTGTCTCTCCTCTGGACATCCCCTGGGAGACTCTTCACAGGGGAAGCCAACCCATTGTGGCAGCTTCATTATTAAAATATATGCAGTGGAAATTATGCTAATTAAGCTGGAGTGTAATTATAGACTAGAAAGATTCTTCTGCCGTCTGAACTGGATTGTTGTAGATAAATGTGTGTTAGCGTAGTAATGTGCCACTCATTGTGAAAGGTGAAAGCACGGAAGAGACACAGTCTGGTAGCTGACATTCCCCAGAGGCAGCTGTCTCCAGCCACCTCCCCTGGCTAGGTCCAGGCACCCTGAAATCAGTCTTAGCCTGCCATTTGTCTCTGCTTTTCACCAAAGCAATTAAGGTTCCCACCGGTGACTAATGAACCCATTGAACTCCATTTGCCTGTGCCATTTATTCCATCAGAGAGTTAAATGTGGGGGCATGGTGCAACTCTCTGCCCTATGCTAAGTCTATATACGGAGTTAATGCTTGTTTATTAACACCAACAGGTAATCCACTTTTGTGTGTATTTATGATGATTATGAAAATGAGGTGAAGACCTATTGTGCCAACTGATTTCTCTGTACACAGCCAAAGTTGTATTGGAGAGAACACCGCCATGTCTTGCTTAAAGTTACAGGAAGTCTAAATGGCCTCCTTATGCCTTTTGTTCCAAAGTTGTGGACTTGCCGGATCTGAGAAGTAGCAGTGGCTTACTGCCTTTTATGAGTCTCAGGAAGGAGTTTTGTGCTAGAAATGTGGTTCTTTTCAGCTCAAGATTTCTGAAGTCGGTCAGTACAATGGGTCCTTGCCTTCTTGCTGCTGTAGCAGAAATTTCCCAAGTAGAGGGTGGGAAGGGGTGGCTATGCCTTTTCTCATTCTTTGGGGAAGGTAAAAATTCACATCAAGTTGGGGTGTCCCTGACTCCTTCTTTGTTGAAGTTCTCCGGTTGCATCCATCTATAGTTCCAGTGTGTGTGTGTGTGTGTGTGTGTGTGTGTTGTGTTTCTTTCTTTGTAGATTGTGCTCATACTGTTAGTCAAGAAGTGATTAGGTCTAGGATGGATGTGATCTCATTAATCAAACAAAGAAACCTCTACACCCCTAGGGGATTGTAGCCACAGGTATAGAGGTTAGGATTTCAGAACCTATTTGGGGAGAGGTTGCACAAATCTCTCGGGCGTCATGGTTGGTCAAGTAGAGGAGCAGCAAAAGAAAGAGGAAGACCCTCAACTACATGGATCCACACAGGGGCGGCAAGGTCGGGTTCAAAAAAAAGAACAGTCTTGAGAATGATCCAGGACCCACGCGTGTTTGTTGTACACAGAACTGCTTTACGTAGAATTGACTTGGTGGCCTCTAACAACAAGAACCACACAATTCAATTGGCACCAGTTTATTTCTTGTATGCTTAGTCCAGAGCCTCCTGCATCACTGAGATGAACCTGAACCTGTATGAAAGGGTCTGAAAACGTTCCTGGAAAGCTAGCCTTGAAAGCTCATTAGACACTTCCATGACTGTTTTGAAGTTCCTTCGTGTGGTCAAACATCTACTGACATTGAGTGTCTTTCAACTCATTCAAGAGGTACAATGACCATGCATCCTCTAAGCAGATGGTTTGGCACCAAATCCAGGGTCACTAAGTGTTTGTAGAATTATCCTGTTATGTAAAAGATCCAACAAAGCATGAATAGATGATTTCGTCAACAGTTCCAGAGTAAGACCTCTGAACTCAAGGGAATGTCTTCTTTGCTATGTCATTCTCAGTTGTAGATACTATGAAGTTGATGTAGACCCATTGAAAGTCTGCATAGCTAAACTACCTCATGGGGTTTCCCAAGTTATAATAAGTATAGGAGCGGATCACCTAATCTTTCTTCTGTGGATGGAGTAGGTGGGGTCAAACAACCAACCTAAGCAGAGCAGCCCGGGTCATAGCCATTATAGTCAGCCACCACTATCCTTAACATTCCTGAGCTGCCTCTGACCTCATACCATGCTTGTCTCACCCATGTCTGCATGTCCTGGTGTCTCTTTATACAAAGCAGAAGTGATTACGTGTAGATCCACCCAACTGTGATTTGCCTTCAACGGATTGACTGATACCATTACAACAGATTGCATTCTGGATAGTGATGATATCACATCACCTGTAAGGTAATTATTACATGATATCACATCACACATAAAGTGCTTATGATAGATTAGATTACATCCAAATCCATGTACTTAGGGCTCCGCCACATATTTTATGGGTGTGCGATATAATCCACAAAGGAGCTCAGGTGACAGTGTCTGGTAAGCCCTGGGCTGCTACACCATAAGCCCGGAGGTTCAAACTCTCCATCAGTTCCATAGAAGACAGATGAGACTGTCTACTCCTGCAGAGATTTACAGCCCTGAAAACCCCACTATGAGTAAAAATCAACTTGATGACAATGGGCGGGAATTCAGTGAAATAAAAATAAAAGATAGGATTTGACCAGGTGTTTAAAGTCCCTCCATATATTGTATTGGGAATTTCTACAGCACAACTGCACTCCCAGGTGAAGGAATAGATGCTATGTGCCACCACCATTCGCTCTTTCTTCTCCTTTTAGAGGACGGTGAAGAACATCAGGAGTCCTGGTGGTATAGTGCTTGTGAAGGGCAGACGTTAGAAACCACCAGCCATCCCGTGGGGGAGAGATGAGGCTTTCTACTCCGATAGACTTACTGTTTCAGAAATCTACACGGGTCTTACTCTGCCTTATAGCATCACCATGTGTCTGAATCGACTTCCTGGAGTGAATTTTGGGTTAAAGTTGTTAGGTGCAGTCAAGTTGATCCCAACTTAACGTGCACCAGAGGGATACCGTGGTGAGCCTGCATCATCCTCACCGTTGTTCTTGGGTTTGACCCCATTACTGCAGCCGCCGTCTCAGCCCACCTGGTCTGTGGCCTTCCTCTTCATTGTCACCTCTCTGCTCTACAGAGTGTGATGTCCTTCTCCAGGAAGAGGTCTCTCCAGAGAGGTCCAAAGCGTGTGAGATGTCTCACCATCCTTGTCTCCAAGGAGCATTCTGGCTGTACTTCTTCTACTTCTTGTACTTGTTTGTTCTTTTGACAGTCCATTATACTTTCAATATCCTTTGCCACTGCCATAAGAAGTAAAATAAAGCAAGTAAATGTGTACCTCAAATTTTGGGGGGGGGTTTCTGGCTGATAAAATAAATTAGAAGAATTTATTTAACTTGGGTTTTACTCATAGATCGTTTGAAACATTGAAAGTAAATTATTACCTTGGATTTTTTCATTTGAATGGACTTACATCTTTTCCAACATATTTTGGTTTCTTTTTGTTTATTTTTAGAATATTTACCGCAATTTTTCTCTTTTTTTCTGCCTAACACATCCTATGTTTAGTTGATTGTGCACTCAATGTGAGTTGTCAAATTGCGTGGTTGCCACCTTGCATCTCATGCTTGTGGACCACACGGAGAAAACTGCTTGTCCAGGGCTAAGGAGATCCATGTCCCCCTGCATCTGGGGCAGCTAACACTACATCTGAGCTATAGTAGTGAGTGGTTATCACGTCCTGAAAGAGGAGTATGCTCACACTGAAGCGTGTTTATAAGAGAGGGCAAAATACCTGAATGTGTGCCACGTGAGCAAGATGAGGCATCGCATGGACTTTGAACTTGTTGCCGGGAGAGACCATTCCCTGGAGAAGACTGTCTATGAAAAATTCTCCATGTGATGAAATATACTGTGTAAACATGACTTCATGGCTTTAGACTCTTCTGTTCTGTGGGCAGTTTGTTTGACTGCTATGGAGTGAATGTGAAATAAGCCATCTCAGAAAAGAGAGATTGGCTGTTTATCTTCAGGCTTTGAGCCTCCAGACTGTATATCTTTTGATAGCTGGGTGCCATCCATTTTCTTCACCACATTCACTTATCCACCTATTTGACTTCAGTGATCATATTGGGCCGGTGAGCATCATGGCCAGATTCACAGAACAAAATGTTCTTGCACTGAGGGAGTGACTGGGTGAGGGCCCAAGGTCCAGCTGCTGCCTTAGTACTAAGCCTATAACTATATTTATTAACTGAATGTACTCCCACCTTTTCATAGATAGTTATTATTACATCCATAGATGCTTGTGTTTAGACCTCTTTGCCTTCTTGTGCTCTTTGCCTTTTCATTCCTTCCTCTATTTCCTTCTGCCGTCCTCCCATCCCTCTTTTATGGTCAGTCTTCATTTGAGTTTCACAATTTCCTCTCTGTTACATTACATTTACTTTGGTCCTATTAGGCCTACCCCCCTAACCTCTCCACTGTTTGCAGACCACTGGTTGTTCCCCCCCATCCCTGAGTCTGTCCATGCCCCTCTCCCCCCATGGCTGTTAGGAACCCTTGGTTCAATTGTTCTCTCCTCCAGACTCTCCAGCCAGGAGCGCTCCCTTCTTGATTTGGTCCATTTTGAGGACTCATTTTGCTTCCCTGCTGTGTGTCTCCCAAAATGTCCTTTGACGCTGTCTGTCTCCATGTGGGTGTGGCATACTGGTCACTTTCCGCCACCTTTTCTCTGCCACACTGACTTCCATTGAGGGAGTCATTCTGGCTCTGGTTGTGGCCGGCCGTGTAGCTCTTTCTTTTCACATCTCCTTCCATCTCCGTCCTCGCGGTTGGGTGTTGCATGGTGGGATCTGCACACATGCTTCAGCTTCTGTGGAGACAAGACCCATACTCTCCCCCTGGGTGAGTTAGTGCCAGGTTCCCTCCGTTAACCTTTTACTTTCAAACCTCCTTTTTCTCTCTCCCCCTTTCGTCTTCCCTTGCTGTGCTGTGTCCAACATATACATCCCTGAGTTTGGTTCTGCCTCCTCCCCTTTCCCTGGGTCTCTGACCAATAGCTATGTTATAAGGGGCTTCCCTTCTATACCTACCATATTGGTTACACTTACCTCAGTGGGCTCATGCTGTACTTCTCCTTTTGTGTTTGACTCACTTCGCTTAGCATAATTTCCTCCAACTCTTCCCATGAGAAGACATGTTTCATGTGCTCATCAGCACTTTTGAGTGAAACATAGTACTCCATTGTGTGTATGTGCCAGAGTTTGCTGATTCACTCGTCTACCGATGGAAATTTAAATTGTTTCCAACTCTTTCCGATAGTGAATTGTGCTGCAATGAACATTAGCGTGCACACTGCTGGCCATGGTTTATTTCTTACTTCTTCTGGGTATATACCCAGTAGCGGGATAGCTGGGTCATAAGGTAGATCAATTTCCATTTTCGTTAGGTATCACCAGACTGCTTTCTATAGCCAAGAAGTGCCCAAGTCCACACAGAAGAAGCACACCAACCAGTGTGGCCAAGAGGAGTCAAAAGGATGAGACCTCAGGCATCAAACAGGAAAAAACCAATATTACTGTCTATACACTTTGCTGAGATGATCAATGAGGACCAGTGGGGACAGGAGAAAGAGTGGTGAAGATGGCTAATGGTACTCGGCTATCAAGACTTAATGCCTGAGGCCTCAAAGGCCTGAAGATGAGGAAACAGGGCAACAAGGCCTACCTCAGAAGAAGCACACCAGCCTGTGCGACCATGAGAAGTGGAAAGAACTAGGCTATCAGGCATCAAAGAACAAAAAGCATATCGTTAAGTGCACACCATCCTGTCATGATCGCTGAGGACAAAAGGGTGCAGAGGCAGACAGAGCTGAGGAAACTGATGGCGCCCAGTCACCAAATGATAAAGTAGCTGGTATCTTAATGGCTAGAAGGTGAACAAGTGGATATCCAGTGCAGAAATGGCAAAACCCACATAGAAGAAGCGCACCAACTTGTGTGATCATGAGGGGGTCAAAGGGAGCAGACATCAAACATCAAAGTACAAGGATTAAATCCTGTAAAGAATGAGGGGAAGAGCAAGGTGAGGACCCAAAGCCCACTTGTGGGCAATTGGACAACCCCTTACAGGGGAATCACAGGGGAGGGATGGGCCAGTGAGGTAGCAATGCAACATAAAACTTTCCTCTATTTCCTGAAGGTTTCCTCCCCCCAACCATCACAGCCCTAAATCTGCCCTGCAGTTCCAGCTGGACTGGAGGAGGGGCACTAGTGGAGGTGGGAACTGGAAATGAGGGAATTCGAGATGGCCCCCTTGGGGTCAGTGGTGGGAGTGAAGTTGCTGGGTGGGTGGAGGGAGGGTGGAGTGGAGAGAGGAAGCCAATTGTGGGGATCTGCAGACTGTCTCCTATCTGGAGGGCAGATGTAGGAATGAGTGGGCAGGGGGAGATGTCGGGCAGTGTAGGATAGGACAAAACAATAATGATTGCAGAGTAATGAGGACTGGGGGGCAGGGAGGAAAGGTTGGAGGGGAAAGGAAGAAGGGGTCCATATCAAGGGCCCAAGTGGAGGGGCAGATGTTGGGAGAATGTCAATGAGGACAGGCAAGTGGGGGTGCTTGGCACAGTATATGTAACTATGTATTGAACTACATATGATGGAAAGCGATGTATGAGCACCCAATAAAATGATAAATTAAAAAAAAAAAGAAAAGAGAAATTGGATAAGTTGGAAGGCTTCAGCAGTGTAAAGTAAAGCCAGTGGACTGATCCTACAGAAATAGAGTGTGGAGTTCAGCTAAAAAGAGAAATTGGAGTAGAGTCTCACAAATAGGGGTGCCCCAGCTAGAAGAACGGTTGTTTTGTCATGCAGCGTTCACAGCATGCGAACCAGTGCCCGTTGCCCTCAGATTTGATACCAGCTACTTGCAACCCCAATGTGTCAGAGTAGAACAGTGTCCCGTGAAGTGCCCCGTAATGTGGTCAGGGGCTCTCTGCTTTCGATGGTCAGGCCTTGGTTTGTTCCACGGCTTCTCTGGGTGGATGTCCACTTCCAAGCATTCGATTAGCAGTTGAGCGAGCTAAGTATGTGCACCACCCATACACTCATGCTGTTGCCGGATACATTTGGGTTTGTTCAGACTTCGAGACGCCCCAGCGATGATAATGAATTATGGTTTACATATGTAATGTCTGGACGAGGCTTAGCGCCTGCGTTCCATGATTGATTTAGAACCATGACATTCGGTTTTAAACTTCACTTAGTTACCTAACCTTGCTGCTGTGTGTGGGTCGTTATTGAGTGGTCTCATGATGCACCGCCCCATTATTTCAACTTCACTTCAGCAGTTTTTAATGGGTTTCCTTTTCTTTCTTTCCAACTGACAGCAAGCACCTATGTGCTCCACAGGACTTTCTGTGATGTTTTGTTTTTTAAATAGGACACCATGCCTTTCTTCCCCACTGCCTGTGGCCACCCTCAAATTTTCAATCTTCCAGTTTGCAGCTGAGCACCTTTATTCATTTTTTACGTCACTCATGGCTCTAAGTCAACTTGGTGTTTGTTGCCACCAAGTTGGTTCCGACCCCACACACAACATAACAAAACGCTGCCTCTCCCTGGGCCATCCTCATGGTTGTTCCTATGCTTGAGCACATCATTGCAGCCGCTGTGTCAGTCCATCTCATGGAGGTCCTTCCTGTCTTTTGATGTCCCTCTACTTTACCAAGAAGGATGTTTATCATGTTAGTCCAGGTTGACTAGACTGGAGACACGTATGTGCGTAAGAGAGAGCTTTATATCAAAGAGCCACTGTATGTTGAGAGAATACTCCAGTGCAGAACAGATTGAGTCCATAAGTCTAATCTTCGCCCATGTATCTGATAATAGTCCATAGATTTCTATTTAGACTCACGCAGCACATGCAAAGATGGTGGATGCAGGAAGATGACAGATTGGTGGGTGGAAAGTTCTGTGGATCCAATGGCAGTGGATGCATCTCCAAGACTCTGACTGCCATCAGCATGGCTCCACATGGCTTGTCAACAGGAATGTCAAGCAGAGAGAGAGAGAGAGAGAGAGAGAGTTTCCAGAATCCTCATGAGAAGGCCCCAACCACAGGGATGGATCATCAGGCTTTGACCTGCTTGACAGGCCAGGCTCCACCCTTTCATTCTTTTATCAAGTTGATATGAAATTGTGTCATTACCACATCCTTCTCCAGGGACAATCAGCACTTAGGAAGGAATAATCCAGATCCCAGTCACTTACAAATGTAATGAATAAGCCCTTGGGACTTCCTTGTGTATTAAGCAACTCTGGATATAGGTGGGGATTTCAAAGACTTATAGTCATGGGACATTGTCTGCACAAACCCATAAAACCCCAGGGGGCACAGGTGTCCAGGCTTTGCCCCAGGGCATTCCACCCTCCAGAGCTGGAGTCACTAACAAATAGCCCTTGTCCATCCAGATCTGAGACAGACCCCTCAGAGGCTGCTTACTGTCTGAAAAAGCAGCCAAACAAAAATGCTAAGTAATTCTATCCTTTGGAGGGTTAACTGGCTTCTCAGCTGGTGGATTTTATAACTGGGTATTTGTCAGTCTCGATTGTGAACCTCCCAGGAGAACACTGGGGAGCTTGCCAGGTCCTCAGCACTGTGTCAGGATGCAACAAATAACAAATAAAGTATTTTGTCAGCAGGGTCCCGGAGAGGCACTCTCGGAATACAAAGTGGCGGCAGCCTGCCGCACTGGTCCTGCTCAGGGAAGTATCAAGAGTTGCAGCCTGGAACAATGCAAGGTCCAGCAGAGAGCTAGTTGGTGAGCACCACTGTCTCTAGTCCTTATGGTGCTGTTTTGTGCCCATCATAAGGGGCATCATTTTAGTTTTTCTTGTTAAAGGGGAGTGTTAGGGATAGAACTGGCACCTCTACCCATCATTATAGGTTGTATAATGTATGTTATATTATAATATTATATTGTGTGTATATGTAATATTGTATTGTGTGTATTATATATTCTAAACCCTGTATTGGTGAGTGTGATTTTGTTTGTAAATGTTGCTGTCGTTAGATGCCTGAGATCTGTTCAACCCTTAGAGACCTTATGTAGACACGACAAAGCACTGCCCTTCACCATATCATGAGTCTTCCTATGCTCAAGCCCATCTTGGCAGCCATGGTGCCAGTCCATCTCCTTGAGGGCCTACCTTTTTTACTCCCTGGTACTTTACCAAATGTGATGCCCTTCTCCTGGCACTGGTCTGTGCTGAGAACATGTCCCACATATGCAAGACAAGAGTCTTGCCATCCTTGCCTCTGAGGAACGCTCTGGCCTTACTACGTCCAATAAAGTGGTGTTCATTCTTTTATGATACTTTCAGTAGTCTTCTCCAGCGCCACAATTCAATGCATTAATTTCTCTTCAATATAAGTAGCGTCTTTCAAAAAAAACTGTGATCAAGTAATTTAAAGAAGTCATACTGGAGCAAGGTGGGTGAGTATCACCTTGGGGTGGTGTCTTATAAAAGAGGAAGAAGGATAGACACAAAGGCGGAGACACACACAGGGGAAGAGAGGCAACATGGGAACATGTGTCTATAGTCAAAGAACACCAATGTCTGAGGTAGCTACAGAAGTGAAGGTAGACAGATGGACAACTTCCTTTCTGCAGCAGCCAACAAGCTGAGGAAGAAGGATGTATCATTTCCTCTCTTGGGAAAAATAATCAAATCAACCGATATCTGCATTTGGGCTTGAGTCTTCAAATATCTGCTCTTAAAGGCCATCACATTCTTATTGTTGGCCACAAAAGCCCTACGAACCTAAGGCATGAAGGAAATGACCCTGAATCTTCATTTGGTCAAGGAGATATTTAAGAACTTATACTTATTGACATGACTGTACCATCTGGAAAAGTCCATCCCTTCCTCTGTCATTATCTTGCATACGCAGAGGCCAACTCATTCTTACAAGATATGGGTGTTAATAACATAAACTCCTTATAATTACACCCTTGGGTTGATTGAAGTTACAGCTATTCAGCATTAATGTAATACCCTTTATACACATTAATTCTTCAACTGCTAATTCTCCTTTTATACTTACCAATTATACTTAAATTTCATGTATCTTGTTTAATGGTTGCCAATAAAATCATAATCTTTATTTGTCACCTTGATTTTCCAGAACATTCATCGCACTTTTACTGTTCATTAAAGACACATACATGAAATAAAAAATATGGCATTTCTTACCCCCCTCCCCATAAAAGTATTGCTTTCTCATTGGTCTTTCCTGAAGTATGTTTTTAAACCCCTCTTCTTAGTAGATAGGCCAGGCCTGTTAGAAGATATCCTTATTTTTAAATGGGTCATTATTTCACACAGTACAGGGACACTTTGTTATGTAAATCACCTCAGGTACCAAACTTTAAAAGCAGGTTAACCCTCAGGAAATTGTTTTGTAATTTTAACCCTCTATACATGGCTCTCTGGAGAAAGATGAGGCTGTCAACCCTTGAAAAATTGTACAGCCTCAGAAACCCAAAGGTGCAGTTTGACCCTACCTTTCAGGACAAAATGAGTCAGAATTCACTTGTTGGCTATTGATTGGATTTTTGCTTGAGTCTTATGCTGAGTTTTTTTTTCCTTCCAATTATCATTGTTTTCCTGCTACATATATTTCTTCCCCATCTTTTTGCTCTTCACGGTTACCCATGGATGTAACTATAGCCATGGATGTAACTATAAGGGGCCCTTTAAGGACCTGTGTTAGAGCAACGAGGTCATGTTGAAGTCCAGGGTGCACATGACTCAAGCCATGGCAGTTTTCATATGCCTCTTTTGCATGTGAATGTTGGAAAACCACAGAACAGTCAACCCATTTGAGTTATTGTGCTGGTGAGAACTATTGTAAGTACAATGAACTACCAAAAAGAACAAACTGAGATATGTTGGAATAATTAAGCCCGAATGCTACCTATGAGCTCGGAAAGTGAGATTGTGCCTCACATACTTTAAACATGTTATTGGAAGAGGTCAATTTCTGGATAACAATAACAAGGGTTACACATTGCCTGCTAACTAAAAGGTCAGTGGTTCAAACCCACCAGCCACTCCAAGGGAGAACAGCGAGGCTAGCTGCTTCTGGAAATATCCATTGTCATGGGAAACCCCAAAGAGCAGCTCTATTCTGTCCTACAGGGTCACTGTGAATCAGATTTGGCTCAAAGGCGTTGGGTGTAGGGTCCGGAGCAGCAGGTGAGGACCAGAAGAGAATGTGATGGAATCTGTTGGATTTCTCCCTCCACTAGCCACAGCCATCGGCACAGATGTTTATTTGAGGTCAGATTACAGGATTCCTATTTTGTTTCAGTGATTTATTTTAGATGTCACACACACAAAGTTTAAAAGAAGGATTTCTATAAACAAAGTCGCTGAGTCAGACACGTACTGGGAATAGAAAAAAAAGTAATAGGCCTCAGATTGCCCATTGCTAGTCTTTTTGTTTGTGCTCAAGAAAACCAAAAGGGAGGGAAACCAAAAGGCGTAGCATGCTGTTAGAAAGGCTGTCCATCGCGGTGCAGGTGATGGCGCCAGCTGAATGCTCGACTAGTTGCTGAAAGGTTGGCAGTTGTTGGAACCCCCCCAGTGTCACATGGGAAGGCAGACGTGGTGATCTGCCTCGAAAGGGTCACAGCCAAGAACTCCCTACACTTCAGTCCTGCCCTGCCCAGGACTTGCAATCAGCTGGCCACCTGCCGGCAGCAGCAGCCCCACATGACCCAGAGCGAATGCCCTCTGACACCCGTGGAAGTGCACCTCGTACAAAACTGAAAACCGCAATCTAACAACGGAAACACAGCTTAGCAACCACCTCAAGTCTCTGGCTTCTTATGACTGTCTTTCCAAGACACTGAATAAGGTAGACTGTAGAAGAATAGGTACATTTGAATTGTGGTGCCAGAGAAAATTATTGGAAGGACTTCTAAAAGAGCAAACGGATTCATGTTGGAGGAAGTAAGGACAGAGTGTTTCTTAACGGCAAGGATGGACTTAGTCTTTTGGACTTTGGGTATATTGTCAGGAGAGAACAATCCCAGGAGAAGGACATTAGGCTAGGTAAAGGTGGGGGTCAGCAAAAAAATGGAAGGCCCTTACAAAGATGGATGGACACAGTGGCTGCATCCAGGGCCTCAGGCATAGGAGCATTGTGGGGACGGTGCAGGACTGTGTAGTGTTCTGTTCTGTGGTCCATAAGGTTGCTTTGGGTCGGAACCTACTTGATGGTGCCTCATAGCAATCACTTTAACCAAACTGCAGACGCATCTCTGCCTTTTGGTGATCACCTTCCTTCTTGCCATCTTCTTCACATCAAGTGGAATCATTTCCCACAAACCCAACAGATTAAAAAAAATTAATTGGTACTCTTCAGACTCTCTTCACAAAATAAATACCACCGTTTTTGGGGAACACCATTAAAATGATCCACAAAAGTAAAACTAGCCAAGAGGGAACACTACATCATTCAGGATGAAACAAAGAACCCAATCCCCTTGTTAATGAGGAGGCATTGGAACTGGGAAGTCTCTCCACCTATGTGACCATGGAGTGTTGGCTTCCCCAAGGGAGTCAGGCTATTCTCCTGTAAAGGAAAGTTGCAGGGGCGAGGAATTAATGGTGCCTAACGTTTTGAGGTTGACCAGAGCAAAAACAAGTGTTGCCTTAGGTAAGTTTGCTGCCCAAGACCTCTTAGAGTATTAAAAAGCAAGGATGTTACCTTGAGGAATAATGTGTGCCCGACCCAACCGTGGCATTTTCAGTTGCCTCATATGTATGTGACTGTTGGACTTTGAATACGGAAGTCTGAAGAAAAATCAGTGCCTTTGAGTTAGGGTGTTGGAGAAGCAAGCACAATGGACCGCCAGCAGGACAAACAAAGCTGTCTTGGGAAAAAAAGTACAGCCGGAGTGTCCCTTAGAGGCATCGATGGTGAGACTTCCTATCAAGAACTTTGGTCATGTTGTTAGGAAAGACCCATGCCTGAAGCAAGACACCGTGCTTGATAATGTAGAGGAGCAGAGGAAGAGAAGGTGGGTGGCACAGTGGCTGGAGCAATGAGCCCAAGTATGGGAACAATTGTCAGGATGGCTTTGTGCATAAGGTTGCTATGGGTTGGAACCAACTCGCTGGCACCAAACAACAGATAGATGCTACCCCGTTGCTAAGGAAGGAGAGGAAAGGAGCAGACGCTCAGAGTCATCCTCTCTGAGCACTAGCAGCCTGGCCAGCTCCCAGCAACTCCTGGGTCATGTGCCTGTCCCCGTTCTGGCCTGGCGACTGGTGACAGAGCATAGGAGCTGGGCTTCCCAGTGGGAAAGGCTTTGCATTGCAATGGGGTGTGGAGGTTAGTAGAAGAAGCCCATTAAGCTTGAAGTGAGAGCCCTGCTTCCTGCCACCACTGTGCAGCCTGGAAGCTGTGCTAAAAGCATCTGACTTTCAAAGCAAACTAAGTTTGATTGAGACACCAGATCAGTTGAAGAGCATTTTTCTTCCCAGGAACATATGGACTGAAGGTCCACTGACACTCTTCTGTGATAAAAGGAAACATGCCGGGATAATGGGAGCATGGGGCTATGCATAGGGAGAGAGCCATCTGGTACTGGGCTCCTCAGGGACCTTTCTTTGTTTTTTGAAAATAGGAACAGAAACTGCAGAGCTGACTGCAAGAAGCAGAATAACATAGTCACGGCCTCCATCTTTTAATGAAGCATGTTGAGCACTGAGAAGGTACTGGAGGCTCTTAGTGGCACACGCAGCTAAGTGCTCCACTGGTCATGGAAAGGTTGTTGGTTTGGGACCTGGGACAAAGTGATTCTGAAGAAAGACTTGGAGATCTGCAACTGAAAGGCCACAGCCCATGAAAATCACGTGGAGCAGGTCTCCTTGGACATAGCTGGGGGTCACTAAGATTGGACGAGTTTGGCTAAGAGTTGGGTGGCTAAAGAAGCCCTTCCTGCTGTTCCCTGGTTCCCCTCATGGAGTGTCATTTGGGTGCCGCACAGCATTGGAGGCGCAGAGCCTGAAGGCAAGGGAGGATGGTCTACAAGTGGAGCTCACACTCCTGGAAGAAGCCTACCCTGAGTGATTGCAGGAAAGAGTGCAATTCCAATCCAGAAAACACCGACTTGTGACCAGAGAGGCCAGAGGCATTTCCACGGTATCAGGAACTCACCAGCATGTTCTCCTCCCTGAACTGCCCGCAAATGGTATTTGACTCTCGAAGTCAGCACACCCACCACAATGGGCCCAAACATGAGAACAATGAGGGTGATGCGGGATCGGGCAGTGTTTTGTTCTCTTGTACCCTGAGTCAGAACTGACTTACCACCACCTAACAACAGCAGCGAGCCAGCACACTAATCTACCCTCTGGTTATGAGCAACATCGTTTGGACTGCGATGGGCCCTTCACTACAGCCAGTATCTGCTGGGCAGGCAGGTGGGAATGGAGCGAAGTGTACAAAGAAGAAGGTGATACTTATTGGTGTGTGCTGTTCTCTAAGTGCTGTTGAGTTAATTGTATTGCATAGGGACCCCTTGTGGCCCAACAAAACTGCCCCATCGAGTTTATTAGGCTATAATGTTTATGGGAGTAGATAACTAAGTTTTACAGCCATGGACTACCTGGGGAGGTTCAAACTATCAGCCACCTGTTTAACAACCAACTGCTTAACCTTTATGCTGTCAGGGTAGAGACCCAAAAAAGAGCTCACTTTGACACAAGGGAAGCACCAGAAGACCAAGGAGCAAACAGTGAAGTAAGAGTAGTGGATGAGGACTTCTTGTTCTTGACTAGTGCCACATAGATCCCAACCAGACTCATGGCAACCCTGTGTTTTACAAAGCACATGTCCTTCTCCAGAAACTGGTCCTGTCAGATAACATATCAAAGTACAAAGTCCATGGGCTATTCAGTATTCTTTACCTGTGCTGAAATTCAGATGCATCAATTATTCATCAGTATCCTTTATTCATTGTCCAGCTGTCTCTTGCATATCACTTCACTTTTAATAACCATTTGCTTTCTTCATGAATGATGTTCTTGATGTCTTCCTACAGCTCATCAAGTCTTCTGTCATGAGCATTTAGTGTGTCAAATCTGTTGGTGAGATGTTCTCAAAATTCAGGTGGGATAGAATCAAGGGCATATTTTGGATCTCCTGTATTGTTTCTATCTTCTTCAGCTTTATCTTGAACTTATATATGAATACTTGATAGTCTGTTCCACAACCAGCTGCTAGCTTGGTTTTAGCTGCTGATTCTAAGCTTCTCCCTCACATCTGACCCACAGATGTAGTCCATTGGATTTCTTTGAATTCCACTTGAAGAGACCCATGTGTCTAGTCAACTTTTATGTTGTTGAAAAAGGCATTTACTATGAAGAGGTCATGATTTTGCAATATTCTACTTTATTATATCCACCTTTGTTTCTATTACCAGATCCATATTTTCCAATTATTGTTCTTTCCTCATTGTTTCCAACTTTCATATTCTAATTGCCAATAATTGATCAGTGCATTTTGATCACGTTTGATCAATTTCCAACTGAATTTGTTTATAGAATTTTTCAATTTCTTTTTTCCTGACTTTTGTTGGTGGTGAACAAATTTTAATAATAATTGTATTGATTGGATTTCCTTGAAGGCAGATAGATGCAATCCCATCACAAATAGCATTGTACTTCATGGTGGATCTAGCAAGATCCATTCCAACAATGAATGCCACTCCATTTCTCATGATTGTGTTATTCCAGGAATGATAAGTCACATGATTTTCTGATTCATCATGATCAAACCAGTCCATTTTGGCTCACTCATGCCTATGACATGATTTTCATACATCCTATTTCAGTTTTGACCACTTGCAATTTTCCTAAGTTGGTGTTTTCTACATTCCAAGTGCTGATCCCTAGCTGACATTTGATGCCATTTTTCTTTACTTTGAGTTGTGTCCCACCAACAAATGAAGATCCTAAAGGTTCCTCTATTCCACTCAAGCCACCATGATCAACTCCAGGCTGAGAAATCAGCACTTCAGTGACATTGAAGGTGTCCTCAGACCTTAGGGGACCATCGTCTGGCACTTTCTTTATAGTATTCTATTTCCATTCACTAGACTTTTAGTTTCAAAGTCACGCATACGGTTCTGAGTGATTTTTCCTTCAAAGTGGGCAGCCAAGGCCTTCTTGGTTGTCTGTTCTTAGTCTGGAAGCTCTGCTGAAATCTCTTCTCTTTGGGTGACCATGTTGGTATTTGTAATATCACTGACATAGCTTCCAGCATCACATGCCACCACAGTACAACAAACTTACAGACAAGTAGTGGTCATGCATGTGAAATGATTGAAAGTACCATGTCTTGGATCAGGTGTATATTCATTCTCAAAGCAACATATTTGCTATTGAGTGTTTTTCAAAGCTTTTTTGCAGCCCAATGCAATGTGTCACATGATTTCCGGACTGCTACTTCCATGGGTGTTGATTGTGGATCCAAGCAGAATGAAATCTTGACAACATCAGTATTTTGTTGATCATGATGGTGATTACTAATCTAGGTTTGAGGATTTTTGTTTTCTTTATATTGATGTATAATCCATACTGAAAGTTGTCATGTCTAACCTTTTCAAGAAAGACTTCAAGTCCTTTTTAGTTTAAACAAGCAAGGTTGTGTCATTTGCACATACAGGTTGTTAATGAATCTTCCTCAATCCTTATTTTATGTTATTTTTATAGTGTAACTTCTTAGATTATTTTCTTCAGTTAGCTCCATATGTAGCTGCTGCTTATGTGGAAGAAATGTATTTGCAATGAAGATGTCATTGGTTTTATAAAATCTTTTAATCTCCAACATGATTTCTGTCACCAACTGCTAGTGTTGGACTGCTAACCCCAAAAATAGTGCTTCTAACTGCCTTTCCATTCCTTAGGATAAAGAAGGGACTGTCTACTCTCTCAAAGATTGTAGCCTCAGATATCCTGTGAAGCAACTCTACTTTGTTTTATACTGTTACTATAATCTGAAATCAAATTGATTGCCAGTGGGCTTTTTCATCTTGAATATATGTTTGTTCCTAACTTCCCCATTTCTGTCACCAGTAATTATCAAGGCATCTTGATTGAAGGCTTGATCCATTTCAGACTATACAAGTTGGGAGAAATCATCATTTTGTTTATCTTTGACATTAGGGACTGGTGTGTAAATTTGAATAGTAGTGGTGGTGTTAACTGGTCTTCCCTATATGTGTATGATATTATCTTTTCATTCACAGTATTGTACTTCAGGGTAGATCTTGGAAGGTTCTTTGTGACAAGGAATGCAATGCCATAATTAGCCAATTCAAAACGGTCCATGACTATCCATTTCAGCTCACGAATGTCTACTATACAGATCTTTATATGTTCCATTTCTCTTCTGACAATTTCTAACTTTCTAGATTCATGATTTCTATACTCCAGAAGCCAATTGTTTATGGATGTTTGCAACTTTTTCTTGATTCATGTCCATCAGCCAATGAAGTTCCATCAGTATTGTTAGAGTCTACTGTACCCATGTGGAGGCAGTTCTTCCTCAATTGTATTTCAAGTGCCTTTCAACTGCAGCTGCCCAATCTCTGGCACTGTATTGACAGTGGTTCACTGATATTCATATGGTTTTCAATGGCGAATTTTCAAAAGTGGGCGTCCTTTGACTTCTTCTTAGTCTAAATCTAGCAGCCCCATTGAAACCTGTCCACATTGGACAACACTGTTGAGATGCTGGTGGCATAACTTTCAGTGTCACAACAACACACAGGCCCCCACAGCATGATGCATTGACAGATGCAGGGGTAGATGGTTCATTATGCACTCTAAAGTCATAGGAGCCTGACAAAGGCCTTAAAGGAAGGACAAGAATGAATATGAAGGAGGTCCCTGGAGATCAAGTATAGAATTGAAGTCTTTTAAAGCAAGTTGATGTACTGAGGAATAGTCAGAATATAGATGATTAAAATTTTACTTTTGTTTTGAGCACAGCATGGCTCCCTTGTACTCTCCTACTGCTAAGATCCGAAAAACAAAGAAAGAAAGAGAAAGCAATTTTAGATGTTGGTATTTTCAACTCAGTTGAAAAACACTTTTCAAAAGCCTAAAGGGCCCTTAAAGGGTCTGTGGTTTACATTTTTTAAAAATGTTAAAAACGCATGCATTTAAAAATATTCACAGAAGAAAATTGTGAGATATGAGCCCAAACTCCATACTCAACACCATCAAGTCAATTTGACTCATAGTGACCATGTCTAGGACAGGGTAGAACTACCCCTGTAGGTTTCTGAGATTTTAACTCTGTATGGGAGTAGAAAGGTTCATCTTTCTCTCTTAGAATTGACCTTGAACTTAGCAGCCCAACTCATAGCCATTGAGCCTCCAGGTTTAAGAATCCATTTTCTCAAAACAAGGCTTTATATGTCCTGCGTCCCTTAATTGGAAGTTTAGTGTTAAACCTTCCTATTCATATAGAAGTGTATATGAAAGTACATCATACTTGGTACAGGATCAGTGAAGAAGAGGAAGGATTTCAACAAGATGGGATTGAGACAATGGCTGCGACAATGCGATCAGTGGTAATAATTCTAAGGATGGCACAGGGCCAAGCCTTATCTCCTTATGTTGTGCATAGGGTCACCACCAGTCAGAATAGACTGGAGGGTACCTAACAGCAACAATATATGTATGATTTATTCCTTTCCTCACTAAGAGTTCATGGTGTTCAAATTTTATATTTAGCTTTGAGTTGTGCTGAATTGTTGGTTGCTATAAGAGCCAATTTTTACCCAGAATGATCCTATTAATGAAAGGTAAGCTTCCTCTGAGGGATTTCTAGATGGAAAATCTTTATAGGAGCAGATAGATAAATACCCCCACCCCTGCCCAGGAGCCGCTGAGTGGGCTGTAACTTCCCATTTAACAGCAGTTAACTGAGCCCTTAACCATTGTACCACCAGAATTCCTGGACTTAGGCCATAAACCTATTGCCACTGAGTGTGTTCCCGCTTACAGCAACCCTATATGTCAGAGTAGAGCTAGCCCATAAGATTTTCTGGATAGCCATCTTTACAGAAACAGACTCCCACAGAGAAGCTGGTGGGTTCAGCCATCGACCTTCTGGTTAATAGCTGAGTGCTCAACCACTGCACGGCCAAGGCTCCCAGTGATTGTAAAGACTATTGATTTACTCTTGTTCCCAAATGCCCATGGGAAACACAGCTGATCTTAGACTCTAGACCCAGGAAGACCTCAAAGCTGTTCACAGATTCCATGATAGATTTCCCTGCTTTCCTTTTGATGAGACCATATATTTTGTTTTATTTTTTTAAAAGAAAGACACTGTTGGTAAATCAAAGTCCTCGAGGAAATGGAAGTGGAAGTATTTGTTTCGAAGATTTGAGAAGTTGTTCAGTGCCCTCTAGGCTCTCACTCATCAAGATCTGATCATCTCTAAATTGATTGGACCCAACTATGTAAGAGAGGACCAGTCAGAATTTCTTTGGGCCAAGGCCTTGGTGATAACTTGATGGAGAAAGAGAAGATTACTGTGAACCAATCAAACTTAGTATGTTGGGCTTCCAAAAGCTTGACAATTTGAATCCATCACCTGCTCTGTGAGAGAAAGGTGAGACTCTCTGCTCCTTTATAGATTTACAGCTTCAGTCACCTGTGGAACTGTCCTATAAAGTTGGTATGGTTTGAATCAACTTGGTGACAGTGTATTGATGCTTTTAGTTATAAAATGATATGAAGTTTCACTGTTAGCTCTATGCATTACAAAGGGGGAAATGAATTTTTTAATTGGTAGAAGAATCAAGGATTGAATCAACCACCTTTATTTCTAAAGGCCTACCATTTTATTTTATCCATTGTCACATAATGGTGCTCATTCTGAATTTGCATGTGGATCAAGAGGCAGTTTTGGAAATGGAATTAAGGCATACGGCATGGTTGAAACCAGGAAAGGTGTGCATGAGGATCGCTTCCTCCCACCATACTTGTTCAATCTATGTGCGGAGCAAATAATCAGAGACACAATAGGAGGAAGAATGTGGCCTCGGGATTGGAGAAAGGCTTGTGAACGACCTGCCACTTGCAAATAAAACAACCTTGCTTGCTGAAAGTGAGGATGACCTGAACTTCTTGCTGTAGGAGCTCAAAGATTGCAGCCTCCATTATGGATTACAGTTCAATGTAAAGAAGATCAAATTCATCACAATTGCACCAATAGATTATCTCATGAAAAATGGAGGAAAGATTGAAGTTGTCAAGCATTTCATCTTGCTTAGAGCCACAATCAATGATCAATGAAGCAACATTCAAGAGATGAGGCACATTGCATTGGGTAAATTGACTGCACCCAAACTCTTTGAAATGTTGAACAGCAAGGATGTCACTTTGAGGACTAAGTTGCTCCTGATCCAAGCCATGATAGTTTCCATTGCCTCATGTGCATTTGAAATTTGTATGAAAAATTTTGACTAAGAGAAACCAAATGAAGTATCAATGCATTTGAATTATGGAGCAGATAAAGAAAGTTGAAAGTACTATGGACTGCCAAAAGAATCAACACATTGATGCAAGCAACACTCTGTGACAGATGATCAGAACCATCTGTCACAATTTGTGCTTCCTACAGCAAAAAAAGTCTAACCTATTCTGGTGCTCTCTCCTCAGTGAGATTAACTGTTATAGACTTAAACAAGGATTTGAGCTGTTTGCCTGCAACTGATTTGAGATTTTATTTGTTCCAAGTTCTTAAGTAGAGAACACATTTCTATACCTGACCTGTGACGTATGAGATCTTACCCAATCCATTTTTAGAATTGTTTGGAAGGTCTACATGTTAGACTATGACAGGACAATGAAGCCCCTTTAAAGTTACAGGTAGAGTTGTGATCGGAGATGACCTGTTGAGGGTTTGTTTGATGCAGAAGACCAGGCTTATAAATGATCCTGATCTGCAGTGCAGCTGTGCATAACCTACGGGGGGTGGGGTGGAGAAGAATCAACAAATATGTTTTAGAAAAAGCACAACCAGAAATGCTCCTTAGAGGCAAGGATGGTGAAACTTTGCCTTATGACTCTGAACATGTAATCAGGAGAGAGCATTCCCTGGAAAAATACACAGTGCGTGATAAAGTGGAAGGACAGCCTCCTCCTCAGGAAGCCTCTCAATGAGATTGATTGACACCATGGATGCTATTAGGGACTCAAACATAAGCACGCCTGTGAGAAAGTCCCCGCTTTCAGTGGAAGTTGTTCAATTGTCCATCGGGTAGCGCTGTGAGGTAGAACCGAAATGATGGAGCCTAACAACAACAACACCTTCTCCGGCTTGCTGTACTGTGCTGCTGGGGATCTAAAACATTAGAGAATGCTGTCACCGTGAATAAATATGTGCTGAAGGATGAGACTCCTTTATTATTGAAAAATATAATAGAATTAATGTCTGCTTTTATTATGTGCATTTGTACAGTTATGTCCTTCCATGTGCTCTTTTTACTGCCATCAAATCTATCCCTTCTGTCCTTTTTGATCACCAACCTCATTCTAAATCAGAACAGCTCACAACAGCACTCACAGAAAACCTCTCTAAACTCAAAGTTAACTTTGAAATTCAATTTCAAGTTAGTTATAGCATTCTCCTGAGAATGAGGCTAATGCAGATGAAGACAAAATGTCTTGTAAAAATTTCTCAATGTGTGGAATTTGAAAGCAAGTGGATGCTATTTTCTTAAAAACACGTGGTTGGGTTTTTTTTTTTTGGGGGGGGGGATTGTCAAACTTTAGAATGAAGCTTAGGAATGTATCCAGTTGGACAGATATGGAATTGCCTAACAAAATGGCACTCTATTGGCCGATCCCACTCTTTTCTCCCATAATCCGCAAAAACTATTAACAAATGAACATTGCTCACAAGTGGGCCTTGGGTCTCCACCCTGCTCTCCCCCTCATTCATAGTGATGTGTTTCTTGTTTTTAAATGCTTGATACCTGCTCCCTTTGACCCCCCCATGATCACACAGACTGGGGTGCTTCTCCCATGTGGGCTTTGCTGCTTCTGCGCTAAGTAGCCAATGATTTATCTTCAAGCCATTAAAACCCCAGATGCTCTTATCATTTGGTAGCTGGGAGCCCTCAGCTTTCTCCACTCTGTTTACCTCTGTACCCATTTGTCTTCAACAGGGGAGTCACGGGGAGGAGACAGGCCTGTCAGGGTGCAGTGAGGCAGTAATGAAGCATACAACTTTCCTCTAGTTTCTGAAGGCTTCCTCCTCCCAACTCTCATGGTCCCAACTCTACCTTATAAATCCAGCAGGACTGGAGAAGGTACAGTGGTAGAGATGAGAGCTGGAGACATGGGGAACCCAGGACAGGTGAACCCCTCGGGGTCAGTGGTGAGATTGGAGTTACCAGATAGTGGGTAGAGAGACGGGATCGACATATAACCTCCTATCTGGAGGACAGACATTGGAGAAGTGGGGGGTGGGGAGGAAGGGAGATATGTCAGGCAGTGTAAAATATGACAGAACAATAACAGTGTATAAA